>NW_019091390.1:1448335-1459378 GCF_001949145.1 Acanthaster planci | reverse complement strand
ATAAATTTATTAAAGAAATGAAATTAAGTATTTACAAGTATTTACAAAGGAATCAAATTAAATCCATAGGTCTTGCATAATTAGCAAAACTTAAATCAGTTCAAGTATCCATACACAAAGCACGTTAAACACAATGCAGCGTTTGGTTGTTCCCAAACTAAACATCAAACTTAGCGAAAGTAAACAAATAATCAATAAAAGACAAATTTATGGCATAAAATGAACTTCTTCAAGTGCAAACAAATTATATCTAAAAAAAACAGCTTTGCACGAGTTCAACAGAATGCCAAAGAAACCAGTTGATTAAGCAAGCACTGTAGTTTATGTTCAGGCCTCAAATTCAAATAAGGAAAGCAAAATGGGCCACAAAATAAGCAAAGTAAAACTTAAAAGCATACTTTGAGTCCAATGGGCAAAGCGTACAAACTTCCCATGGAGAGGGTGACGATGATCTTGTACTAGGCGCATGGCTGCAGCGGATCGTCACCGCTCGATGTTGCCGTGTCCCTGCCGACACTTCTGGTACGGTCTATCTCACGGGGTGAGGTGTTGCGTTACCACTCCGGGGTAAAATGGTTATCTATTAAATTTAAAAGTAACCTGGAAAACTACAAATCTCTGTTCCATTGGGCATATACCATAGAAGGTTACCTGGCAATAAATAGCACAAACATTTCCATTACCTTCATAATTCAAGTAAAGTAACGCAATTACATAAGGCTTCAAAATAATTGCAAGAGTCAATGAGTTTTGCTTTAAACATGACCAAATGAAACTTACGGTAATTCGGGGAAATCGTGAAGTCGGACAATCTTCCAACTGCTCGTGATGACTGGTCAGATTAGGAGAGCGTCGTAACTTGAACAAAGGGGTTCGGTACAACTGTACCCCGAATTAACCCCTAATGCAGTGGCTCACGGCCTCAACAACTTGCATTTGGCCGGCCTCTTGCCTGCGGTGGCTGCTTCCACTCGCCTGGTGGCTAGGGTGACGGCGACCCAAAGACTTGTCACACTGACATACGAGACTCTCAACGCTCAAAAGGTTCTCCCTCACTCTACACTAGCACTCCACACAATCAATTTATACCAACCCCGAAAAGCATTTACACCCGAACATTAGATACCTTCTATTTCAACCACAAAAAGGAACCAACAAACGATAACCGTGAAAAGAAACAGTAAATTACCATAACCATTGCATACAAAAGACATTTTATTGTGAATTCGACAAATAAACGAAACTAAAGTGTTTTCTAAAAGGAACGGCGCGGCGCGGAAACTATTACGTAACAACTTGAACAGAATGCAAAAGTTCGATGGCGTCCGCGCGAGGTAAAATAATGAAACACGAAAACTTTGTAAAAAAGAATACAGGCATAAAAAAGAATTTGACACCGTCTCAAAAGAATTCTTTTCGTCTCATACTGTTTCACATGTTTCCATAAAGATTTGTGCACAAATATTGATTATTCGCCTAGCAGGCATCACTTTGTACATAAAAGTCAGCGCTCTATTGAAGAAACATTGTTACTCGTTCGATAATGTTCTGACAAGGGACATTCACATTCGATTTTGCCCGATTTCGTAGTATTCTTAAGTGAACAAACACAAACATTCTATTCTTAATCTGTGCTTTAAGGAATACAACGTCTGTGCAAGGACTCACTAAAAAGCTATAAGTCGTGTAGTAAAGGCAGAATGGAATGCCCATTTTCCGGTTTGCCAATCTTACAAACCTTTCTGTTAAACGAGCAATTCAACGAACTATTTGGCTAGCTGCCCTTCAAGTCGATAGTGAGAGAAGCGTGATGTGATAAAATCCATTCAGCGAAATTTGTAGGTACATGAGACGATGTGAATACCACAAACCGGGCAGTATTTTAGACATGATAACGTATATACATACATGTAAACAGTCTCCCATCCAGGTGGACATGCACACAGTGCTGGCAAATAGTTGCATCGTCGTTGCACGTCATGTTGATGGCGTAAAATCCCTGTTGGGAATGCATACGCAACGTTTTAACATTGTTTTTTTTTAATTAAGCGCCTGCTGCAAGCCAGGAATTATAAACTAATAACTGTGTTGTCAAGGTCACGAAAGCACACAATTACAACATAAGTTGACTTATTGTTTGTTCACGCACTCCAATTTGCGCAGTAATAGTAGTATACTAAATGTAATGTACTCATTGCAATTATCATACTGTCCAAACTGGCCGTGCTACCATGCACATATCAAGGATAAAGCTTTACCCAACCCACACCTTTTAAATTTGCTTTGCTTTTATCGTCATCTTTCAATTTTCGAGTTTCCTTGTAAATTCTTCTGCAGTGGAGACATTCTTCTCTGCAGAAATGGAAAGACCTCCCATGTTTCCGAATTTTTGTTCCGAGTATTCCGTTCCGGTTCTATCCTTCCCTCCAACAGCTGTCTTTTTCATTACCCATTGATTGGGAGGCACAAGTTTACGAAGGGTCACCCAAGGATACTGTTAGGATATTTGACTAAATTTTGTTCAATTGCTTAAATTCAACTTTATTTTTTTTAAAGTATTTAGTACATTTAGTAAACTGAGTATTGGGTTTTAGTGTTTTGAAAACTGCTGTGTTGGATATTTTAATATATAAATCTACTTTGTCCCTTGTAATACAAGCCAGCAGCAGTTCATCAATACCTAGGATTTCCTGCTGTTTAAAATCATGTTTGTCTTTATATCCAAATCCAAAAAGGGTTATAAATGTTGTTTGATCCGTTGTTATTATTGATAAATCTTAAGTCCTTTAACCCTAAAAGAAATTAGGCCGACCCCCGCACCTCCCCCCTCAACTGTCACATGCCAGGTCGTCTTGAACTTTTGCTTGACTTTACCTCATTAGCGTGTGGTCCAGAGCGCATTACGCGCAGGCAACAGAAAAAGTATGATTTTGGGCTGACCTGTGTCGGGAAAACAAAAGCTTGAGAATACTTACCAAATATGTCGCTGATGGGTCACTGTTATCACCGTCCCAATTACTCTCCACAGTGCAGAGAAGCATCGAAATCAGAAAGAGGTTCTTGAGCATTGTTGCGACTGTGGATATGTGGGTCCAGTCTCGCAAGATTCCTAAAACAGGTATCAGTCAGGCTTTGTCGAGGTGATCTGATCTTGTCCCAAGACAGCATATCACTGCTCATTGCTGGATACGTGTAGGTGTCTAAGACTGCAGCCAGTAAGAACCTTATGCTTGTAACAGCTGGGAATAAGAATCTATAATGCATGCCGGATGCATGCATATAGACCTTACTTTCATAAATTCATGATTATGCACGCATGCTAATGAATGCCCATTACGCTGGGATTTGCATATTCAGCATTTACTGATTTACTAAGGTAACAAGATACACAAATATTTATGGCAAGGGGACAGTTGCAACTTCGAAGGCCGCTTAAGGTTGTTTTTAGCTCAATGAAATGATATATCAACTAATTTAAAAGAATGACACAGTGTCAGCGTATCGTCGACTCAAATAAATTGACACGCGAAAATTTCCAAGAACTACCTATTTACAGTTCATTTATTGATAAAAAAGCTTGTTACGATTTGACAACATCAGTGACAAATATAATCCTCGTCTTGGCCTCGATTTTATCTCTCCTAGTGAACTCGCCACTTAAAAATCTCACTGACAACAACTTATTCCCTCAAGTGTGGAAAACCAATGAAGCAATCCTTATTGTTCACATTAAAACGAATTGAACCCTTCAAAGTTTTGTTGTTACTAGAATCACTGTAAGCTATATTCAAATTTACATGCATACACTGTTAATATGTAAAGTTTTTCTCAAACACCATTTACACTTTTACACCTCTTCTTTTCAAAATACACCCGTGTACCACCTCTTCACCAAAGCTTACTTGTAATCCGTTTATTTACAAAAATTACACCTGTGTACCATTTATTTGCAAGGTGACCCCTGTGTACCACTTAATACAGTTGTGGCTTGGGCCATCTGGCTGGGATTTGAGGGGGTCCTATTTCACCTTTTGTCCAGCTCAAGAAATCAGTTCTGGACACCGATAACACCTCCACTGGATCCACGTCAGACAGCCACTCAGAATGGGGAATTTTAAATTCATCGATACCCACTAATAATACCCTGGCTGAAAATTTAGCCGAGTAATGTAAGATTCTGAAATACCACATGTAGATATCAGAATATGTCCACTCAGTGGATGAATACGAAGGAAATAGACTGCTCGCAATTATAATGATCCAACTCACAGTTTTGCAGCAAATTCTTCCGTCCCTGTCACCAGCTAACCAGGAAACGTTCATTAGAGCCTGAATGCCCAAGCAGAGTACCCGCTCGCAAAGCTGTAATACACAGCATCTAATTTTGCCCGTGGTCGACTTGGTGTAAAAAAACATCAGTGTCTGTGCACTCTCTACGCACCACAGTACAAGCAGCAAAGAAGGACGTAGACATGTGTCCAGCGATGACCTCTAAACATAGTGGACCCAGTCACACCCCACATGCCCTTTTTATATTTACCACACACACCCACATTCACCCAACCAAACACAAAAGAACCACACCCAACTAAAGAAGGCCAACTGCATGCCAGTTACCCTAAATCTTATCGCTTCAGTTGCACTGACGTTTTCCCAAACACACACAGACGTGGCCGACCTTGAACGTGCCACCCTGTGTTTGCGCTAACAATAATTTATGTCGATTTAAAATGTACCCTATACGGCCATCAATTTTTTGAGCATGCATAAATGCATAGACACGGAAGTGAACATCTGTGCATCGATAGTTGAAAGACTCTAATTATATATAACGGGTTTGCCCTTACCCAACGTATATTAATAAGCACTGCATACAGTGCTTATTAATATACGTTGGGTAAGGGTAAACCCGTTATATATAATTAACATCTCCCCGACGCAAAAATACATCTTGAAAGACTCTGTCTTTGAGAAGGAGGAATGATATTGGAACGGTGCAGACTCATTCAGAGACAAGAATGGAAAGAAAAAAGAACGCGTGGCTCTTGTAAAACAAAGCTCATGAAGCTAAAGTAATTCTTCTTTGTATTACGTGTAAAGTCTATGTGCTTTGATTAAAAAACGTTTAAGTTTTATGACACACAACACATTTGAAATGTAAAGGGCAGTCCTTTTCCTGAGGAGATGGTGCAGCCACATATTGCACATTTCGACGAAATTTGTCTTTTCAAGATGTATTTTTTGCGTTTGGGAGATGTTCATTTATTTAACGGGTTTTGCCCTTACTCAACGTATTAGGGGTAGGGTTAGGGTTATGGGTGAGGTTAGGGTTGGGGTTAGGGTTAGGGATAGGGTTGAGGTTAGGGTTACAGATAGGGTTAGGGGTAAGGTTAGGCTTAGGGATAGGGTTACGGTTATGGGTAGGTGTAGTGTTAGGGTTGGGGTTACAGGTAGGGTTAGGGGTAGATTTAGGGTTAGGGTTAGGGATAGGGTTAAGGTTATGGGTAGGGTTAGGATTAGGTTTAGGGTTGGGGTAAGCGTTAAAGGTAAGGTTAGGGTTATGGGTAGGGTTAGGGTTAGGGTTTTGAGAATAAGGTTGATTTTATGGGTAGCGTTAGTGTTAGGGGTAGGGTTAGTGATAGGGATAGGGTTATGGGTAGGGTTAGGGTTGGGGTTAGGGTTGGGTTAGGGTTAGGGTTATGGGTAGGGTTAGGGTTAGGGTTGGGTTAGGGTTAGGGATAGGGTTTGGGTTAGGGTTATGGGTAGGGGTAGGGTTAGGGTTTGGTTTATGGTTAGGGTTAGGGTTATGGATAGGGTTGGGGTTAGGGTTACAGATAGGGTTAGGGTTAGCGTTAGGCTTGTGGGTAGGTATATTAATAAGCACTGTATGCTCAGTGCTTGTCTGAGAGCCTCCTGCTTACTAGTGCAGACATCTTGACGTGACATTTTGAAAACAGTTTGCGGTACCTGCTGCTTCACCTGACTCGAACCAGCCAGCCGACCCCGGCAAGCTCGATGGTCGATTGGTTAAGACGTCTGCACTAGTTAGCAGGAGGTCGTGGGATCTCTCTACTTCCGGTAGTTTCAACTACATCTGTGCGTTGGTAGGACGCATCATGGGTCCACATTTGTCAATAAGACGTCCTTACAGTTAAGATACCCTTCGTTTAACTGTCGGCTTTCATCAACAGCGCCTCCATTTTAATAAACAACACCCATGGTGTGAAGCAACTGATTAAGAGAGCGTTGCGACATGAGGGTCTCAATTTGTGGAATCAAAATGGCGGATTATGTGTCAGTGCACATGGACAATAAGCTCATAATAGCTGCATGCTGTATTGTTCAAATAATGAAAAGCCATTTGGTATTAATGCCTGAAGTTGGGACTACTATCTTTAAAGACAAATTAAAAAAAATCGTTTCTAAAAAAAGTGAAACCCGTTCCAAAAGGGTGGATCACCTCCCTGCAGGAATGGAAGTCACTTTAAAGAGGAGCCACTTGAAGAACAGTTCTTCGAGTTGTACATGTATATGGTACCAATATCATCCTTTTGGAGTGGTTTTCACTTTGTAAGAATATTTTTCACCCTTTTCGAGTAGTTTTATAAGAGACTCACTATTTTGAGAGTGGAATGTTTTGCATTAGAGTCTGTAGTTCTGATGTGAAGTGGCAAGCAGTGCACCCATCCATCCATCAGCCCCTCCATCAAGTGAATCATTGAAATAATTTAGATTATTAAATTTCACGTCTGAATGAGATTCTGAAGCAAATTTGATGCAGGTGAGCTCATTCTAAATTCAGCAGAAAAATACAAATTTTTCAGTGTTTCGTTATCCTGTTTTTACTTTTGTAAGGTTCGGCACGTTTTTCTTCCTGTTGTATATATGCTTAATGATTGAAAGAGTCAATTCAGCTTCGGACGTTCTAACCAGTCATTCGTCAGAATCCCTTCTGTTGACATGTGAACTCTTTTTGAAATGATGAAGAATTCTCATGATTCCAACGATCGGTAAATAATTCCCATGTGCAGTCGTTGTTCCCAAAATTAATGCGAAATTTAAAAAGGCCCCCAGGTCCCAACTACACCAGTACCGGATACAAACACAAAAGGTACATTTATAGATTTATGTGGAAACTTTTGTTGTATTTGAAGGTTTACTAAATATTGATTAAGCCATATCTGAAATTTAATATTGTCGTTACTGATATTGTTAAGTATCACTTATTTTTCTTTTAATCAAGAGCAATTTGTTCGTGCAATAATTTACCACCTTGGCCTGAATGATTTAGTGTCGAGTTGCGCGTCGCTTTTTTTTCTTGTACGCTAACAAAGAAAAAGATAACTTTAAATTAACACTGAGCATGAAACTGTAGTTTTGGTTCATACTGTAAATCAGATAAGTATCCAATGGCAGATTGCAATTGTTAATGCTAATAATTGGGACAGGGTGCATTCGAAATGACAAATGACGATTGGCTAAAAAAAATTGTTGTAAAAAGGATATAACTAATTTTGTATCGGTCAACATGAACCTGTTTTATTTCCTTTTCGATCCCTTTGAATGTATTACAAGTGACCATTACAAATTCCTTTCGAATCCACATCATGGCAATGATCTGCTCGACCAACACCGCCAAACTAGGACAGGCAATACAGCATTTTCCGATCTGTCTCTTGTTCGTCGGATGGATGAAAGTCATAGCTGACCAAAGCCACAGGTTTGGGGCAATTGTCAGGCACTGAGATGTCGCTGAATGTGTTCTCGACACACAAAGCCACTCTCAAGCAGATGTACAGATTGCCGTACGCATTGTCGCACCATCGGTACTCTTGATTCTGGTCGTCTGTGAAATAGAGAGGGAACGGGAACACCCTCTGCGTTTTTAGCTAATAAAGACATACTTTATGCAAAACAGTCATTGTTCAACCTCGTTTCCAACCTTGCGGCGCTATGTTGGTTCCAGTATATCTTGCCAATCCAATGTAATCTACTTTATGTATCCATCCATTTTGGCAATTTTAACTAGGAGTGAAGTGAATTAGTTTAAGCGAAGATATATCAGATTAAACGTTGTTTTAAAATACATATAAATCCTTGCGACCTTGACTCAAATTTGTGGTTGGCTACCGGACCTGAAGGAAAGATTTCAAAATAACATACGCAGAGGACTCCCAAGTAAAAGGAATATATGAAGCATGAACCAACTTACTTTGAGCGAAATAAATGTTCCAATCCGGTATCTGTCTTCGAAGTTAAACTGGAACTTGTAAGGATCCGTCGTGTATTCAGCCGTGGCTGTCGAATATAATTTACAAAAATTACAAAAAAAGATATCTCACGAAACCTTAGGCTATATGTAAAAATAACGTCCAGTTTTGCAAAAGAGTTGACTTTTTAATTTAATCATGGTTCCCATGTCTTGTTGGCCTTAGAAGTGGATGGGTGGGTCGGTCTACCATTACAAAGACATGGGAAAAAATAATTAACGGGTGAGCGCATGTTATGTTAAATGAAATGATTCAGCATTTAATCTATTCTTTACGATGCTCCATAAGTGCCATCCACTTAGTTATATACTGCGAAAATTTATGATTATTTTGGTGGCAATAAGTCGCCTAACTCTCCGCTACATGTCGACAACGCATGATAAATTGTGGTAGTATAAAATTAAGTGTATGGTATTCATGCAGCACCGTAATAATTGCCTTGCTCGGAATTGATTTACATATTTAAAATAATTTTGTCCACGGTAAGATTAGTAAATTGACGCCCCTAATAGTCAATATTAGTCAAAGGTACGCCAGATATTCCCAATTATCGAGCTCTACATTGTCAATAACTAGCAGATTCATTTCCTAAGATCTCGAATAAGCATTTTTTGGGGGGGGGTAAAGGGTTGATTTTAAATTTTGGAATTTTGGTTCATATAGTGAAAAAGATGATCTTTATCATTACTACAAAAGCAGTAGCTCAAAACTAACAACCTGCGTGGATTTGAATAAGTTGAAAACAAGTACACCATCTACAGTATCAGGGTTGATCATTAGCTGTCTCCTGCGTGATGTCTGTCACAGGTACAAGACAGCTTTGCAAGATAAATACCAACGCCCTAGTGGTATATAACGTTATGTAATGCTTGGGATTATTTTCTGCGTTTTTCACAAAATTTAATAAAGTGTCCCTAAAAAAACTTGTGTGGAGAATTGTAATGTCAAAATGTTGCCATTAGGTATCAAACGACAGGTGATTTTAGGTTTTCATTTAGAATATGTTTACTACACTTTCACTTGTGAGAAGAGAACAAACGATTTCGCGGATTATTATTATTATTATTTATTCGGCTATTGACAAGAGCATGAAAATTTTTGAACAAACAAGGAATAGTCTTATATAAAATTATGCAAGACTAACATGATAAAAACAAAAACATCCCAATCCAAGCCGGCCAGGATTGACAAAAGTGTACCTTAACACTGTGGCTCGAAAGCCCCTCAATCCAAACTTGAAATGTAAACACAAACGTAAGTTTGAAAAATTCAAACCAGAATATATTTTATTTAAAACAAGAATATAGTAATCACTTGATATTAATTTTATATAAATATATGTTGACAATTAAGTTTGAAACATATTATGTTTTTACAAAGTCACAATTTTTTTACAATACTTGTACAATAAGAAAACAAAATGCATTATTCACAAGGAAGCAACGCATGCAAATCACAATACAAAACATGCAGAATGTATAATGAGATAACAGAATTCATTATTCGCAAAGGAACAACACATGCAAATCATTTTAAGTAACCTACTTAAAATTGAAAATCAATAGAAAGCTGAATGACCCAAGAACACTCTGCTCTTTTTGTTTTTTCTTTTTTTCAGGTTGCCGCGGGGGGAGGGTTAAGAGGCCCGAAGGACTTTGGTTGCCTGCACCGGGGCTGCAAACGCGGTCGATTTTACCTTGTCTTCGAATGGGCTCCCTTTATTTTAGTGCACGCATAGAAAGCAGTGAAAAATCAGAGCGAAATAGCGCCGACTGTTGACTCTCCGAGGAGGTTTGTCTCTGGTTTTGTCACCGGAAATTCAAGATTATGGCCAGTAGATCACTTTTCGTTTCAATTTTATGGGTTTTACCCACGATTTGTTTTTATTTACCTTTTCCCAAAGCTATATCCAAAATAGTCAAACTGTTCGCCCAGCTCTCATTGTTTTTCCAAATAGGCCCGCAATTTCGGGCTTTTTGTGAAAGAAATAACCCGAACTGGAAACTACCAGTCAAAAATTTGGGATTTATAAAAATGTTTCTTTTATCCCTCCTGATTATGGCATGTTTTATTGTAAAAATTCCGTGGGATCACAAAACATCAATGAGTTCGCAAGCAGAAATACAATCATTTTGCGGAATGCAACCTTAATGATATGGTGTAGGCCATTTTTCCAGGGGTTTGAAGTGAATCGGGAACACCAACAGTTCTGATAAATAGGACTAAAATGTACAGTCGTGTGGTGGATCTGACACATGGTTTAGTTATTCCAAAACTTTGCCCTGTGAAGCAAGCCTCTTTACTTGAAAAGTGAGCACTGTTCCTGTCATTTTTATAACATATTTTCAATATGTTGACTTCAGTTGTCGTATTTTCAGTTGTGCCAAATGTTGATGTGGATATATAGCGAAAACTGTCCCTTTCTCTAACCCAATCACCAACACTCACACTATCCTAACTCTAACGCCAAGAATATCCCTCATCCCACTGTCACTAACCCTAACCACAACCCCAATGCTAACCCTTACCCTATCCCTAACCCTACCCCTAGCCCTATCTGTAACAATAACAATATCCCTAACCCCAACCCTATTTTCCTAACCCTAGCCCTTACCCTAACCACAAACCTATATGTCACTAAACTTAACCCTAACCACACCCCTGATCCTAACCCACACCCTACCACAACCTCTAACCCTAACCATAAACCTATATATCACTAAATCTAACCCTAACCCGGACCCAATCCTAACCCTCACCCTAACCCTAACCC
>NW_019091390.1:1369117-1423719 GCF_001949145.1 Acanthaster planci | reverse complement strand
AGAGAGAGAGAGAGAGAGAGAGAGAGAGAGTTGTCAGTTGTCCCGCCACAATACATACATACATACATACAAACATACATACATATATATGCTTTCTGAGATATTTCAATATAAAAACTACTTTTTCCCCTTGTAATGGTAGCCAGCCGCAGTTCACCAATACCAGCAGTAGGCACATGGGCCGCCCCCCCGCCCCTCAACTGTCACGTGCCAGGTCGTCTTGAACTTTTGCCTGATTCTACCTCATAACTGTGTGGTCCCGAGCGCATTACGCGCAGGCAACAGAAAAAGTATGATTTTGGGCTGACCTGTGTCGGGAAAGCAAAAGCTGGAGAATACTTACCAAATATGTCGCTGATGGGTCACTGTTATCACCGTCCCAATTACTCTCCACAGTGCAGAGAAGCATCGAAATCAGAAAGAGGTTCTTGAGCATTGTTGCGACTGTGGCTATGTGGGTCCAGTCTCGCAAGATTCCAAAAACAGGTATCGGTCAGGCTTTCTCAAGGTGATCTGATCTTGTCCGATGACAGCATATCACTGCAATTTGCAGTGTGTGTTGGTGCCAGTAAGAACCTTATGTTCGTAACTGATTATAAAATTGGACAAAAATGCAAACCAAGAGGCAACCAATAGGGTAACAAGATACACAAATTTTTATGGCAAGGGGGAAGTCCACTTAAGTTTATTTTTAGCTCAATGAATGATTTATCAACGAATTTGAAAGAATGACACTAATAGCAAAATATGAATTATGACAAGTAAAAGTGCTGTAATGCTTACAATTACATTTTCATCCTTGACTATAGCTTTTGACCATTTAGTTATACATGTTGGAGCCAGATTACCAAATGGAAAGCGTTTTTACGGTTTTCGATGGTGTATGTAACGGTGTTGCACAGTTGGAAAGAGTGGCAGAATGCAACACGCTGAAGAGTAGCGAAAACGGGGCGCATGAAAAGGTAATCTGCCCAAAGAAAATTCGGACATTATTCGTTTGCGCTCCATCCATCACTAAGTCAATGGAGAAACCAATGTATTTTCCTTTGAGTTCCATTTTAAGAGTA
This sequence comes from Acanthaster planci, assembly GCF_001949145.1. The sequence continues at coordinate 1,422,652 of NW_019091390.1, read as the reverse complement.
TTTGGCGAACAACTTTGATCAGATCTACTTGGCTATCAGGTTAACATTCGTAGTTGAGACTGGTCCGTGTGCCAGCCGCTTCGGCTCCGACAATGAATTGAGGACGACTTGCAGTTCATATACCCTTCTACCATTAAGAGCGCCGCCGATGTAATAAAAACACCCATGGTGTGAGCAGAGATGATGCAGAGAGAGCTGAGATACCAGGGTCTCAATTGGTGGAATCAAAATGGCGGATTATGTGTCAGTGCACATGGACAATATCAGTGGATAATTTCCAATTACATTCACAGTAGTTGTTCCCCAAATTAATGCAAAATTAGATCCCAACCACAGCGGCGTTGGAGGACGCAAACACAAAAGGTACGGATTTATGAGAAAACTTGATAAATTTTAGGCCTTTTGTAGATAATTTGGCATTTTTTCTGTGTAAGGTTTCGTGCGTTTGGTGGTTGGACAACTCAATTTGCACGTTATGACATCAGGAGAAACGTATTCAGAGTGAATTTTTCTTTTTTTATAGGTGATGTAATTTTATTGGCTGACTTTTAATTGAACCCCAAATACCGGCTTTACAACTTCTTACACCCTTACCACGACCGCCATCAACTTCATGTCTGTGACACTGCGTGTAATCTTCATTATCAATGGACACTATATAATAGTGCGTTAACGAGATCAATACACGTCACTTTAATGTAGCAGGGTTCACTAAATATTGTTTAAGCCATATTTGAATATTGAAATCTAAAAAAATGCCTTTACATATTTTAAGAAAGTAGAAGTTATTTCATTATGAAATCAGAAGCAATTTGTTCGTGCAGTAGTTTACCATATAAGGCATGAATGATTTAGAGCCGAGTTGTGTGTTCCTCAGCACATAACGGTACTTGAATTAAGTGTGCAAATAATTCCTTGCTTTAATAAGGAAATAAATAAATTATGTGCTTGACCGGTCTTAAACCCGCGTTTAAGGCTAGTCTTGCCACAAGACTGGTTTTATTGCTCATTGATCATTTATTTCCACAGCTTTGCATACTTACAATTTAACTTTTCAAACACTATATAAATACGGCACAAAGGCGTGGAGGTACCCACTAAAAAGCAAAACTCATGATTGTGGGCCCTCGAAGCAATTTATAGTTACTATTGATTAATGACAGCACACAAAGGACAAACACTAGACAGACATGACACTTGCTCTGTATGTCAGTTAATGACCTAAGTTTTACATAAAAAATTAGGACAGGAAAAATGAAAGAGAATAAGAACCAAGGAAGATTATAGACAAAGATAATCAATTCCACAGTCAGTAATTATTAACAGTAATCATTCAATATGATCTTTTTAAAATTTCATTTTAAGATTCACAAATTTTCGAGGCTTTCAGATTCTCATTCACAGAGTTCCATATTCTTAGCCCCTGATTGATCTGATTGTTTTTAGCCAAAGATGTACGCATACGTGGCAGATGAAAATTTGCTTTATTTCAGTGTTTGGATAAGTGTCTCACATGCAGAGACCATAAATCTTTATTGCTGATAAATGGGAAAGATTTAATTTGAAATGAAAATGGTGGTTCGCCATGACGAAATTGGAGTTGAGAAGACTCAACTGAAGTTGTTTCAGTCAATAATCTGGACTTATTTTCCCCTTCTTAAGCACTTTGAATACGTTACATGCTGCCATTAAAAACTCCTTACGAAGCCACGTAAAAGCGGTAATTTGTTTGACCAATACGACCAAACTAAGGCAGGCAATACAGTGCTTGCTGACCTGTCACTTGTTCGTCGAGTGGATGATAGTCATAGCTGACCAAAGCCACAGGTTTGGGGCAATTGCCAGGCAGTGAGATGTCACTGAAGGTGTTCTCGACACACAAAACCACTCTCCTAATCGGATCGGGGTCGTGCTTGCCGTCTGCACACTGGCACCATCGGTACACTTGATGCGGGTCCTCTGTGAAGTGGCAAACAAGACTTACTGCGTTTTTAGGCCACACAAATACCGAATTTAGTGCTAGGCAATACGTAAACTAGTCTTTCTTCAACCTCGTTCCCGATCTGGCGGCTCCATATCAGTTCTACCAGATTTTGTGAAGCCCAGGTAATCTGCAATTTCTGTGTCCAACTTTTTGAGATTTGGTCTAAGGAGTGCAATGAAATGGTTTAAGCGCAACGCAGAGTTATTAGCTGAGACGCCTCGATTTCTCCATTGCACAAACCAACAAAAAGTTGGAAACCGATAGCCAGCTAGTGCATTGCGGCCAACGACGAACGCCTTGACCATGGCTACTACCATGAGTGACTTCCTAATGGCAAAAGCTGCCTCAACGCCGCAAAGATGACATGCCTCGTCATTTCCGGGTAGTCTTGGATCCCGTAGTTTATTTCGCAATTACAAACCATCACTGTTAGAGGGCGCTATCTCCAGACAAACCGCTTTTAAGTCAGAAAAGGACCCTGAATAAATTTAGCGCCCTCAGTAGCTTGAATTAACTTATATTGGGTAGCAGGAATGCAAGGGTCTTGGAACCAAGATTAGTTTGCAGGAAGTACACCTGTGGTATAACGATCTACAAAGGTGGTGTTACCGTGGTTGTACCCTTGTGGAGTGCCAGAAACAAGAAAAGGTACAGAGACCTTGTAGGGTATAGTTAGGCGGCATCCGTACAGATGTTTCACTTCAATTGATATTTCAATTTACTCAGAGAGGAGAAAGTGTACTTCACAAACAAAGTTTCAGTACTCGGGAACAAGAATAATATCTCCAAAAAATATAAATGTTGGTGTGATGACACGCAACTAAATGCAGATGCATAAACACCGAGGACACACAAGTCCAATGAAACTGCAGCATGAACCATCTTACCTTGAGCGATATAGTAGTTCCAGTCTCGCTTTCCGTCTTCAAAGTAATATTTGAGCTTGTAGGGATCCGTCGTGTATTCGATCGTGACTGTCGAAGATAATTGACACAACATTTGTATTTCACGAACCTTTTGGCTTAATGCAAAATAATGTCCAATTTTGCAGGAGAGATCCCTTTTAAAATAAATCATGGTTCTCGTGCCTTGTTGGTCTTAGAAGTGGTTCGATCGGTCGGTCATGAAAAAGGCATGGGCAATAGATTATTACACGGCGAGTGCACATGATCACAAGGCAGAGAGGATTTTATACAATTTTGCAAAAACTTTTGAAGCGAAAATACATACGTATATATGGTCTCCCAAAAACGCGAAGATGCGCACAGTGCTCACAAAAAGTTGCATCGTCGTTGCATGTCATGTTATAGACATAAAATCCCTGTTAAGAATGAAATTACAATGTTACGAGATGTCACAATACCTTAACATTGTATTAAAATCAAGCGAAACAGGAGGTGTAATTGCAATTTATAAATTAAAGCTGCCTGCCGTAATCGAGGAATAGTCTGTAGTGTGTTGTCAGGGTCAGGAATTTAAAAGAAGTCGAGTTACTGTTAATGTGTGCGCGATTGCGCAGTTTGGGCGATAGAACTTTACCTATAGTCACACTCGAGGTAATCATCACACTGACTAAAATGGCCATACCATCGTCCACAAGAAGTTGAAGGTATAATCCAGCAGACTATTATATCCTACCCACACCTGTAAACTTGCCTCTGTTGGCTACCAGACTTTTCCCCCCGAAATTTCTCCTTTCCCTATGCTCATAATGTTGATGTTTCAAATTCCCTAGTTCCGTTGGAAAGTTTCTGCGATGGGGATGCTTTTCCCAACGGAAATCGAGACTTGAAAACTTGAAAGGACTGTGAGATGCCGGGGAATGCACATGCTTCCTGTCCCACTGCGGACTGTCTCCAAGTTTTGTTACGGCCCATCACGAACTGTCACGTTTCCAATCCCCCCCCCCCCGTTGTCTCACGTCCATACCGTACGGTCCACGGTGGGCAAAATGTGATTGCCGTGGCCGCTGGGAACATCGTGTAAACCTAGTTCTAAATCGTTGCGTGTACTCAGCGTGCTCCGCGTCAAATGCGCATTAACTTGCGCGCCTATGCAGTGCGTGGGTACCAAAGGACTGCCAATGTCATTTCAAAACGCGCTCTCTTTTGTTCCTGCTCGGAGCTGATAGCAATAAAGGCATTCGTTTTTAAAAAGGCGTGCACAATGTAGCTCACATTTTTACGCGTTCTTAAAAAGGGTTCTAAAACAGTCACATAATCAAAGCATGAGGATATTTACCAAATTTGCCAGTGTTGGGTCACTGTTATCACCATCCCAGTTACTCTTGACAGTGGAGAGAAGCATCAAAAACAGAAAGAGGGTCTTGAGCATTGTTGCAGCCATGGCTATATGGGACCAAATCTATTTCAACAACAGATGTCAGTCAGGCTTTGTAAAGATCATCTGATCGGGCTTAATGACGGCACATCACTGTCGGCTGCTAGATATTAGTTGGTGTCTTAGACCGCAGCTAGTAAGAGCCTCTTGTTCGTCTGTGATCCATCTGTAACCGGTGGAAATAGAATCCAAATTATGGATGCCAAATGCATGCATATAGAACTGACCTTGCCTTATAAATTCATAATTATGCACACATGCGCATAAATGGCCACTGCGCTGGGACTTCAGTTGAGTGTAAAATTGGAAAAATATGTAGTCAAATTAACCCAAGGGACAACCCAAAAGGGAAACAAGATGTACTCACATTTAAGACAGTGGGGACATTGCAAATTGGAAGGCCGCTTAAGTTCGTTTACGGCTCTAATAAAATAATACAACTAATTTGAAAGAACGAAATAGCTTAATATATCAAAAGTGATGCGGTCCTAGCCGACGGTTTTTTCCACTTTGACTGTGCTTGCGTGATGTTTTCAATACGTGTTACCTAAAAGGGATGCAAAATAGTTTGTAAACAATGAAGATTAGTTTATATTGCGAAAAAGTGTCATAAAACTTCATCACTGCTATACCCTTTAACATTATAGACATAAAGATGAAACGGGCAAGCGAAACGCAGGTCATGGTGATAAAACATTACAGATATTATAGATAATTTTTAAGAAATAAAGATCAAGATTATTATGTAAGCAAAACTTAAGCTATATCGATGAAATTGTGCATGTGTAGAGATTGGATAAAAGAAAAGCTAAAACATGAAAAGTACATGTACGAGGCTAGACACCAGTGGGAATCGGCCCATGAGCTAAGTAATGTTCGTTCTTATCAGCGTTAACATTCAGCGCTGCAGTCTAACGTTGCAATGAGGTTGTCCAAAACGTACTCAAACATGGCCGACCTTGAACGTGCCGCTCTGGCGTGTGCGTAACAATAATTTATGTTGATTTAAAATGCACCCTTTGGGGCCATCAGCTTTTTTGCATGCATAACTGCGTAGAAATCGCACTGAACATCTGCACCTGCGCAGTTAAGCAATCTGTCCTTGAGAATAAAGAGTGATACTGAAGTTTCGGCGAGTTCAGTGCCTGGCGCATACTCGTTTACAGTTTACTACAGTTACAGTTTATGTACATTGATAGACAAAATGCACACACATTTTATGACGAATAACACTTTTTGTCCATAATACTCTGTTTCACTGTGCAAGACGCTACTAAACGCGCAAAATGGTCATTAGTCCCGAGATCCGACAAAGGTTAACTTTGGTATGCCCTCACCAAAGGTTTAGTGGTGGACAATGTAATAAAAAGGCAATTATGCTATATGAATATTCTAGTGTTAAATTAACATATAATTATTAGCACAGTGCAATGGCATTAATTCAGTTTTAGAGGAACCATATGTTCTTCTGAAGTTAGGTTATTCTCTGCTTTGAACAGCCATGAGAGAAGCGTTTATTCCAAGTAAGTGCAATCATATCTCAAACAGTTTCCTCCAACGTATGATTATCTTCAACTTGAAATTGTTTGCAGGTTACTGTGCTTTAGGAACACTAACGATGTAGTTTATACTACCTATGATGGATGGAAAGAGGCCACACTAAGAAACGACGATCTCGTGTACACAGGAAAATTACGATTTTAATTAACATGTTTTAACCAAACACTGGAAATTCCATTTCAGTTAGAGACTAATAGCAAAAACGATTTAAGGGGATTTTCTGAAGAAAAATCTAAACAAAGTCAGGAAACCTGAGAGAAAATGATCATCGAAGTCGTACATTTCAATGGCCCCGCTCACACTTCTTGCCGCCAAGGTACGTGTGCACATGCGTGCATAATTATGAATTTATTAGTAAAAAGGTATTTGGGTGGAAGTTTAGGATACGACTCTACTTTATTGTTCCCTATTCTACCGCTTGAAATTCCAGCGAGTTGGAGTACACGAGGGTAATTTACGTCCCAGCCAATGAGAAGCTTTACTTGTCATGCTCCTCCCACAGTTACCGCCCACCTCGAATTAGTCTGTAGGTAACTTGTGATTATGACCATGAATGCTGATGTGAGAATTTGAACAGAATGTGTTGGACGCAAAAACTTGTACTCTAAGTTTAGTCTTGAATCCAGGCTCGATTCTTAGTCGTCCCTCTACACAGACACATTTCCAGCACAGGTTATGCAACTTTACATCAAGACGTACAAGCAAAATGCCCAGTTAAAATCTAGTCTTATCACGAAAAGCGATGTAGCGCGGACTAATGAGTTCTTATCCTCCAGCATGGTGAGACAAAAAACAAAGACACAATTCACACGACTTGTGACGGCTAAACTTGTTCTTTATTTCAAGAAAACTAGCAGGCAACTCTTTGTGCTGTTATCTACAACAGCTACAATTCCTCCAACAAATACGCACACACGCGAGTGTGTATTTGCCTGCAACTGGGGACCCCCTATTGTTCCTCTTTTGTTTGACCACCCATATGTTTTGTACACAGTTGTCAGTGAAGGACCCTCTCTCAATCGGGGACCTTGTTGTCCTCTATTGTTCAGGGTCCCAGAAACAAACTCACGTACACCCAAAGAGAATAATGTTGGACAATCTCTCCCCGGAAACTAGCCAAGCCCTTCCTGTGCATGACCTAAAAAAAGGAAAGACTCCCAAAATGGAAGCCATAGTAAGTGTTCTAACTTTGAATAAATCTGGTAGACTGATTTATCTGATTGCACATAAAAATAACAATTGAGATTTCCAAAACTAAAGACACTGTTGTAGTACCTCGTGAATCAGGGCAAGCTTTTGCACCATCTCTCGAATGGACTGTTGTTTTGTACTTTTATATATCTTATTATGAGAACTATGTATTGGAGCAAAGGCGTGTCTCGTGTAACTAAGCGAAGGCTTGTCCCAAATGACAAGACACGGCAACTTTGTCTTAAGAATTCAAATTGTTATGTTTACGTGGTTTTAAACAACTCAGTTTACCAGAATTTGGTCAAATGTAACTCACAAAAACCTCTTTACCGCTGTGTGCCCAAAATATAACACAATTACAAGAATGTCAGGACGCTGCACTGGAGGCCCTCCTCCGGCGGGCCTCCGCCAACTGTTGTATGTAGCTAATTAAGTGGTGACAAAATGTTATTATTACAGTCCGTTTCAGTACCTGCTAGATTCCCAAGATACCAATTCATTTTTCAACACAACCTGCACATGAGTGCACATGTTGTATAGCTGAGGCCAGTTCACAAGGCAGTCAAAAATTCTCATTTATGTGCGCGTGCGCATAAATGGCACAAATTTGAGCGGCCTATTGAAAATGTACATGGCAAGTAATTTCAGTTTCTCTCACCTTCTGCACTTTTTTTTCACTTCGTCTCTGGAAAGCCTTTAAAATTCATCAACTATTACTTTCTGGTCTAAATAGTTTTTATCATTAAAGTGAGCCCACCAACACCAAATCACCAACTCCTACAAGCCACCATCATCGCCACTAACTGCATCTAATTATGTTTGACATGCTTGCAATCCTCATCATTCATAGATATTGCTTTATGAGACCGATGAACATTTAAAAATATATAGCAAGGTTCACTACATGTTGTTAGACTGCCAAAAATGTTTTAAGCGATAATACTCATTACAGATTGAATGATTTTACAAAAGAGGTAGTCCATTTATTTTAAATAAAAATAATTTGTTCGTGCAATAATTCACCATGTAGGCATGAATGATCTAGTGTCGAGTTGTGCGTTTCTTTTTTTCTTGTACTCCTTTAACAGCAGTAAACTGTACTTCCACGGGTGACACAATTTCCCTATATCATATAAGTGACCCATGTCTGATTGCAACTCTTCAATGCTGAGGAATGGGAAAGGGTCAATTTGATATGAAAAATGGTTGTTAGCCAAGAAGAAATTGGAGTAAAGAAAACCAAACTAACCAAACTATGAAACTATTTTTCCTTTTCAATCATTTTGAAAGCGTTACACGAGGCTTATTACAAATTCCTTACGAATCCACATCGTGGCAATGAGTCGCTCGGCCAACACCACCAATCTAGGACAGGCAATACAGCATTTGCTGACCTCTCACTTGTCCGTCTGATGGATGATAGTCATAGCTGACCAAAGCCACAGGTTTGGGGCAATTGTCAGGCACTGAGATGTCACTAAAGGTGTTCTCGACACACAAAGCCACTCTCACAGTTGTACTGATGTCCAGGATGTCGTATATATCTTCACACCATCGGTACTCTTGACTTTGGTCCTCTTCGAATGAGATAGGAAAAGGGAAGACCCACGTCGTTTAAATCCATATAGATATCAAACGTTATGCGAAAACGTGAGTCATTATTCAGCCTCGTTCCCAATCTTGTGGCGCTTGTTATCTTAAATTTCTGCATTCAACCTTTTTGGAAATTTAAGCTAGGAGTGCAGTGCTTGGGATAAGAGAGAAGCAAAGGTATCAGTTTAGACGTTTTGTTTTAGAATAAATCCTTCCAACCTTGATTCGAATTTACGATGTGCTCTTGTGCTATCACACCTGAAGATCTCAGAAGAATACGTTTAGCTTACCATTAGCTTAATGTTGCTTATCGTTTGTATGGCCTTGGAGTACTATACTTGTTCCCACTGCGCCTGGACTGGTCCCCCTTCCTATTATATAGGAACCAGGAGCTAGCTGGCTTGTGGGTCTGTGGTTGGTTCAGTTCTTTATACGTGTAAAATGGTTTTTTTCTATTTATAAAGGTGATGTTTTACATACAGCCAAATACATGCTTCTTGGTAAAATTTCAGAAGAGTTTTCTCCCGTGTAATTATGGAAGCAGTCGTCCATAAAGGGCAGGTCAATTTGTCTGAAAGTGTGTTGCGTGCGGAAATCACTCCCTAGAGAGTGTGTTTATCCATTGTAGAAAGTTTTCCAGCGTTTTCTCACGTGACAGTGTCACGATCCTAAATACGTAGAGCACACGCTGTACTTTAATTAATTCATAACGGCTAAAAGGAGGAATGCAAAGGTCTTGGAAACAAGACTACGTTGCTGGAGGTACGCTCTGAGTATAAAAATCTACAAAGGCTGGCGATGGTGGCGTTCCCGTGCGTTGGATTATAGTGCCTTGTGGGGTGCCGGGGCAGAACAAGAAAAGGTACCCCACATAGACCTTGTGGGGTATAGTCCCCACTAACATTTTCTAAATAGATATTTGAAATTTACTCCAAAAGGAGGAACGGCACTTAACTCACTTTTTCCCACCACGTGAGACCAAAGTAGGTATTCCACACGGATACAAATGAGGTTGTAGTGCCACACAATTGAGCGCAGAATACAGAAAAACAGAGGTCTCACAAGTAAAAGGAATATGGAGCATGAACCAACTTACCTTGGGCGAAATAAATGTTCCAATCTTGCATTCCGTCTTCAAAGTAATACTTGAACTTGTAAGGACCAGACGTGTATTCAGTCGTGACTGTCGAATATAATTCACACATTTTTTTGTGAGACGTTGTGAAATTTGTGTACAAAATAAAGCCCAGTTTTGCAAAGGAGCCCCCTTTCTAATTGAATGATGACGTGGACAGAACACGTTGAAAAGAGCCTGAAAGTCAAAGGTCACTCAGAAAGCTTCCGGAACCCTCGCACGGTCCGCCTATATGTGGATTTTACATGGGGCCGTCCTATCACATTCGATAATTTTTGGAAGAATGATTCCTAACTGAAACAACCCCAAGAAACACTCATGTCGGAATTCTCTCTTTGTCCTCGTCAAATAATAGGAAAAGTCACCTGGAGATAGATTAAAAACGAATTACATTAAAGACCTTCCAGTTCCGGCAGTATCGTTCCTAGGTCTCCTTGTTAATGTACATTTGTTTTTATTCCCGGTGCTGGAAACGAGATTGTACAACGTTGTAGAGATTTACCTACCTGTAGTCGATGGACTCTAGTCTTGATTCAGTCAAGTTGACCTGACGACGTTCTTGTCAACAAGGTTAGATTATATATTAGAATCTTTCGCTCAAGCAGGTTATTGCTTCAGTTTATTTCGTTATAAATTACAAAATACTTCATATATTTTGGTCTGTTTCTTCTTGGCTTTTACCGAAAGACCACCATGAATTATTATTCCATATCTCTCCATTTGCGTACAAGACCACCGAATTGCACTGTTCCTCATGTATTTTAAATTTTCGGAGGTGATAGGTCATTTTTGGCAGGATATTCCTCTTTTAAGTCAGGTAGTTTTTCAGTTTGTATAAATTGAGACGTTAGTAAATATTTTACAAAAGGCCTTTTTACGATTAGAGTTTATCAGAAGTAACTGAACGGGAAAAAATATTGTTTTTTCCCTTCAAGGGTTGCAGAAGCGCGCCATCAGGGGTCAACTTTCAGGCTCTATTATAAATTATGATGACCACAACAAGGACAGCATTTTTAAGAGAAAATACGTACGAATAAATGGTCTTCCGACAAGGTCAAGATGGGCGCAGTGCTGACAAATAGTCGTATCGTCCTTGCAGGTCATGTTGTGGACATAAAATCCCTGATAAAATGGAATTACAAAGTTACGTGGTATAACATGAACACAACATTTTACCCTTGTTTAATATGTACTTTTTTTTGTGCCTTGATAACTGCATGTTTGAGATTGTTAATATTTCAACTCCTGTTGTCCTTTGTAATGATGGCCAGCTGTAGTTAACATGCAGTAGGCAAAAGGTACCGCAGTGACCTAGACAAAATGAGGTCTTTCAGCCTTTTCATCCTGTATATGCCTAGTCAGTTCTCATATGGGTTCCCAGTTTTTTCAATGCCCAAGATCTACGGTTTCCAGTAACTCCCCAAAATGGTTTACTAACTAGGAAACGAATTTGTGTTTGGCGATCTTCAGGCTCAGGAGAACACGCGCAACTAATACCTGAACCACAAGCGAGGGTTTTATCAGCATTCGTTCTCCTGAGCCGATCTGAACAAGCACATATTTATTCCCATACGTTTTAGTCAGAGATTCAAAAGAATTTTACTTTCATTTTCCCTAACACCCCTGTCCATTTGATGGTATATTCCTTGTGCAAGTAGTCCAGAAGTATCTCCTTATATCGACTTGGCGCGTGGCGAGCTCTGCGTACCGCAGCGCATACAGACTTCTTGACCAATAGGAATGGATTAAACTGTCTAAAACACAGGTGCCAGCGCGATTTGGGCATTATAAAGGGCAAGTGGCACGTTGTCCAACAGGGGAATTCTCTGCGGGAATTATGAATATTGTTTATTCCATATACAGCTCTTTGGTATTATTATCTACTTTAACCCCGAAAAAGCCAGAGGCGATCCCCCTGAGCTAAAATGTCACATGCCCAATCGCTTTGAAACTGAACACTCAGATGTAAAGACACAGTTAGTACAAATGTAAATTTTCAATTCAATACAACGTAGGGATACGATAACACGTGCATCGAGCAGACAAACGGAAAAAGTGTGGACTTTTTGCTGATATCTCTTGGAAAACAAGCGCTGTGCCCGAACAAAATATCCCACTCTCCCAAACATTGGTGTCCAAATGACCACAAGATTCTACTAAACAACCCGTTAGGTCTCGGTGCCTGAAAAAAATGTACTGTGACAGTATTATAGAAAATATTTGGGGACACTCCTCCCCCTCCCGGCTGTGAGATGGTCCGAAATAACCCAGCTTTTGAGGGTTAACCCGAAGATCACTTTCCACTGTACAGCCCCACGGGTGGAGGCAGGATTATCTGGCTTGTTCCCTCGTTTGCTACCCCGCCTTTCTAATGTACCCAGCACTACTTCCCAACCTGCCGAAGGTATAGTGGTGCACTGCATTCATTAACAGACTATCTACTTAAACAGACCCACTTTGAGATCTGCCACCACATTATTTTCAGCGAAAACTGAGACTTCTGAGGGAAAAGATACAGTTTATCAATTATAACTTGACTGATTCCTCGTGATTCTCAGTGTGTTAAATTTCATTTGGCTGAAAATTCACATTATGTGCATTGTGCTTGTATGTACGGGCAAATAAATTTCGAACAGAGAAATCAAGTCGTCTCTTTCCAAAGGGTATTGATTAAAAAAGAATGGAAGCAGCATTTTGAGAAGTGAATCTTAAGTTAGATGACTAGATCTGGTCTAAGTTGTCGGACTGAGTCAACTGATGACTTATGAGATTGCCAAATAGCAATTAAGATATTTTGAATGCATGTAAACTCTCTACTGGTGCGCACAGCATAGCTCACACATTTTACCGGAGAGACAAAGCGTTCCCTGCTGGGAACATAGTGTAAACCTAGCTCTAAATCGTTGCGCGTACTCAGCGTGCTCCGCGTCAAATGTGCATTAACTTGCGCACCTATGCAGTACGTTAGTACCAAAGGACTGCCAATGTCATTTCAAAACGCGCTCTCTTTTGTTCCTGCTCGGAGCTGATAGCAATAAAGGCATTCATTTTTAAAAAGGCGTGCACAGTGTAGCTCACATTTTTAAGCGTTCTTAAAAAGGGTTTTAAAACAGGGACATAATCAAAGCATGAGGATATTTACCAAATTTGCCAGTGTTGGGTCACTGTTATCACCATCCCAGTTACTCTTGACAGTGGAGAGAAGCATCAAAAACAAAAAGAGAGTCTTGAGCACTGTTGCAGCCATGGCTATATGGGTCGAGCCGTACACGAAGAACAACACGTTCTCAGTCAGGCTATGAAAAGGTGATCTGATCGGGTCCGATCACTGTCAGTTACGTTCGAGGCTGGATAAGGCGTCAGTGTGTCAGACCATAGCACGACGTTCTGCTGATATAGCCTCGTGTATGGTAACCAGTGGGGAATAGAATCCAGATTTTGCAGATCATATTCAAGCATAAAAGCTAACTTGGATCTCTTCCCAATAAGTTTATTAATTACGTGCGCATAAAAATGAAAGGCCATTACGTTAGGACTTACATTTTCAGCTTTGTACTGATTGTGAAATTGGACAAAAGTGCAACCAAGGGGCAACTAAAGGCTAACAAGATACGTAAAAATTGAAGGTAGTTGGAAAAGTTGTAACTTCGAAGGCCGCTTAAGTTTGTTTTTAGCTCAATGAAAGAATATATCAACTGATTTGAAAGAGGAGTAAAAGTGCCAAAGTCCTAACATCGTTGATTGTATTATCCATCTAGTTAGGTATGTTCAACCCGGATTCCAAAAATGTTTAGTGTTATTACGGTTTTTTCACAGTCATAAACAGTGGCAGAATGCAGCACGCTGAAGATCTTGAAAGCAAAACTGGGACGCTTGAAAAGAAGCAAACTAACCGGGACGTTTTGTCAAAAGAAAATCGGGACATTCGTCGATTGTGCTCCATCCATCCGTAAGTCAATGGACAAATCAATGTATTTTCCTTTGAGTTCCATTTTAAGAGTACTTAGAGAACAACCTTGACCACATACCTCTCTGAGAGGTAACAGTCGAGGTTCTGGCTGGTGGTCCAGCCGCTTCGGCTTCGACACTGAAGTGAAGACAACTTCGAAGTTTACTTTTTTAACTGGAATGGCAACATGTCAATGCAAAGAATTCTGGGTACACAATAGCGGCGCATAGAGGTTTTCCCCAACGTACACAGACAAGGCTGACCTTGAACGGTACCGCCGCGGCGTTGTGTTGTAATAACTTACGTTGATTTAAAATGCACCCTTTATGGCAATCAGTTTTTTTGATCAAGGACATATGCATAGAAGGGGAACAAAACATCTGTGCAGCTTAGGGACTCTGTTTTTGAAAATTAAAAATAATATTCTCATTTCCGAACGCTCAACACCTGGTGCATAAAGACAAGAATCGAAAGAAAACGATGTATGGTTCTTGCAAAACAGAGCTCACAAAGATTAGTCACATCACTTAACGTCGGCTGCCATTGCATTGCAGTTGATTATAAAACACACAAGTTTTATGACACATACTTGAAACTGAAAGGGAGGTCTTTCTCAGTTTTCTAAAACTTCATAAAGTGACAAAAAGACAAGCACTTTGGAACACTTCAATGGCCCAATACTTATAACTTTTTTAAATTTGGCGCTGCCTTGGCATGATAAGACGCCCCATACTTTACCTCTGGTATCTTTAACGACATCCGTTTCCTGATAGCCCAGCTCGCTTATAAATTCCCATTCATGTGCGCATGCTCATAAATGCCATGAGGAGGTAAAAAGCTTGAGCAGCCTATTGAGAATGTACAGGGGCACATACGTGTATTCAAATACCATTTTTCCTCAGCTTCGGCACTCTTTTTCACTGCCGTCTTTGGAAAACCCTTTAAACCATTAAAGCCATTACTTTCTGGTCCAAGGGAACTTGACACTGCACTAAGTAAAATAAACCAGTCTTTGCTTTCTCCCCGAGCGCACGAGGTCAAAAGAAATTAACAGGGTTCCTTACCGACCATGTCCGAGTAAATAGTTATGTGCTTCAGGGTACTATGTGGGCTGAATGCAGGGTGAATCATGGACTAGCTTCGGACTGGTTTAGGTTTATATCGCCACTTACGCCGTCCACCGAGAGTGGTGGTTATTACCCTAAAGTATAGCACAATAGCTCACACAGAACGGAACCCTTCTGATTTCTTTTGCCCTAGTGCTTGTTAAAGTTTTTATTTTGCTATCAAAAATTCTCTTCAGAACAGAAAATAATACCTATAATGATTTTGAAGGTTTTCCGAAGAGGAAGGAAAAACGCAGAAGCTGGGAGAGACTGATTTTGAAAATTGTGCCCCTATACTATATTGTGCCCCTCGTCGGTTGAAAAGTTCCATGCATGTTGGTCGGGAGTGTTCATGTTGTTGTTTATAGCAATGCGACTTGCGTTTCGTAGGGCCTGCTTGTTTCACACGTATCTAGATCGCGATCAGTGATCCTTACGCTTGTTCACGTAACCATTCGACGAGTTATGATGTCTATAAACCAACGAGGGATCATTGACCGTGATCTAGATCTGTGTGAAACCAGCGATGCGCAGTTACTACCAAGGGAATCTCCGTTGCCAGGAAAATTGCGCCCTCTCTTGGTCAAGCTGGGGGCCCGTAACATGGAGAGAGAGATTTGTGACCTGAGTTGTGATAGGGTCTCAGCTTTTGAAACCAAAGCGGTGAATTGTGCGTCAGTGCACATAGACAAATAGCACTCAGTTGGTGCTACTTTCTCTACACCCAGCTCCGATATGAGGTGAAATGCAGCGCCCCCATCCGTCCAACAGTTCCTTTCTTCGAGTGGAATCACGGAACTAATTAAACATGATTTATCAAATTTAATGTTTGAAACAGATTCTGAAGCGACAATGATTCAGGTGAGTGCATTCTAAATTTAGCTACAAAACGTTAAATTGTCATTATTTGGCCACATTTTCTTGCTCTTTTGCTCAATTGATTAAAAGTTATATATGCTACATGGAATTTTTGGTCAGTCATTGTTATGATGACCTCTGTAGACACGTGAACTCTTTTTGAAGAGATGAAAAATTCATCATAATTCCATTGACCAGTAAATAATTCCCATGTACTGTAACTGTTCCTAAAATTAACGCAAATGAAGGTCCCTTGATCCCAACTTACGCCAGTGTTGGATGCAAAAACAAAAAAAGAAGTTTATAGTCTTATGTGCAAAGTTATGATAAATTTGAGGGCTGTAAGGATAATTTGGCAGTTTTCTGTGTAAGGTTTCGTGCGTTTGGTGGTTGGACGACTCAAGTTGCACGTTATTACATCATGAGAAATGTAGCCAGAGTATTTCTTTTCACAAGACAATGATTTCTTAGGTTACTTTTAATAATTATTAAATTGAATAATATAATGTTACATGAGCTACCAACACCGACATCACTAACTTCTACATTACCATCACCATCAAGTTCATATAATTTGACCTACATGAAATCTTAATTATTCATAGACATTGTATAACGGTGCGTTAATGAGACCAATAAACGTCACTTATATATCAAGGTCCACTTAATATTATTTAAGAAATATTCGAAATTTAATGATACTCAGGACACATTTTTTTGGACTTTTGAATTTGTAAATATATAGCAATTTCTTAGTACAATAATTTACCCCCTAGGTATGAACGCTTTAGGGTCGAGTTGTGAGTTTTAGATGCTCTTTTCTTAAACACTGACAAAGAAAAGAAAAGAAAGAAAAAGTTTACCCCTTAAAACATAAACTGTGCTTTTGTACGGGTAAGACGCTTTCCCTACATCAGCTTAGTGTCTCACGGCAGACTGCAACTCCCTATGACGGAGAAGGATAAATTTGGGGGGGGGGGAAGGTTGTTGGCCAAGAAGAGATCTGAGTTCAAAAAATATTCGTCTCTGTCGACAATCTAAACTTAATTTTCCTTTTAAATTACTTTGAATGCGTTACATAAGGCCATTTCGAATTTCTTACAAATTCTTGTCATGGTGATGATTTGCTCGACCAACACGACCAAATTAAGACAGGCAATACAATGTTTGTTGACCTCTCACTTGTTCGTTGGTTGAACCAATGTTATAGCTGACCAAAGCCACAGGTTTGGAGCAATTGTCAGGCACTGAGATGTCGCTGAAAGTGTTTTCGATACACAACGCCACTCTCACAGTTTTACTACTAAAAAGGTTACCGTACACATTGTCGCACCATCGGTACTCTTGATGCTGGTCCTCTGTTAATGACAGAAGGATACGGAGGACTTACTGCGGTTTTAGCCCTCACAGAGAAACTGTAATATCAGGCGATTCGCAAACCAGTCATGGTTCAACCTCAAGCCCGGTTCAACCTCGTATCACATAGCACCTCGGACTTACTTGAGATTGACACCTGACACCGGTATCATGACGTCACACTTGAGAGATCTTATTGTAATAAAAAAGAGAGCATTGCTATATAATGGAGCCCCGGCATATACGCCTCAGTGCGCCTTTTTGACAGGTACCTATCGTCAAGATGTCATCGGAGCCAACGCAACTTGAATTGCTTGGCGTCCCTTCGGACAGTGGAACAGCCAACACCCATATCACCCCTGGGCAGCCTACTTCGGGCTCAGAATATTGACCAGACGGTCTCGTCAAGCGACGAATCTATCGCTACCAATAAGGTGGTCGAGCTTCTTCTGCAATCAGAGAAAGGTGAATCTTCAGCTAGGGTACTTGACGCCATTTACCAACTCCACTCCCGGGAGGATTCCGGCGAGAAAGTGGATGACAAGTTGGTCACGGCGGTAAGGTACTCCACCATAGACCGGTGACAGGTGCAATCTCAAGTAAGTTCTTCAGTGCTAGTGATGTCTCGGTAGAATTATAACTAAACTTCAATTACATTTCATTTCGTTTAATTAGGGAATCACGGAATTCATTTATGGTTTGAGGTATCCGTTCAGTGTGATTTGTCCAAGTAAATTTGAGTAGAGGAATTTCGTCAAATTTGAAATTTTTTAAAAGAAGAAATTTGGCAGAAAATAGATTTTTTTTATAGTGTGCAAGTGAGCCAAAGGGACTTTGAGTGTTGATCGATTACTTTTGGAGTCCAACTGCCAGAGTTAAGAGCCATTTTGCTTGCTCCCGACTGTAGTGGGATTCAGAGCGCATGCTTACAAGCTGAATAGACAAACCGCTACGAGTCAGAAAATGATCCTAAATACATGCAGCACACTCGGTACTTTAAATTAATCCATATCGGCTAAAAGGAGGAATGCAAAGGTCGTAGCCTTGAACCAAGACTATGTTGCGTAAGCTGCGCCTTGGGTATAGACCCTTTTCACCACGTGACTGTATTTCGCTAAATTTAAACAATACCAACACGTGTGGACCGCCTTGGCCACGGTGATCGCGTATATTTCCACGGGCAGCTTCAACCGCGTGCGAGTGACCTTGTGGGGTGCAAAGAGAGTTATAAGACGTACCCCTCGTAGACCTTGTGGGGTATACTTTAGCGGTACCCCACAAACATTGCACGAAATAAATATTTGTAATTTCCCCAAAAGGAGGGGCTGAATCCACATAAATGTTTTTCTAGTAAGCAGGTCCAAAGTAAATTGCTCTACACGGACACACGGGTGGGTGTAATGGCACAGAACTGAATGGAGATGCAAAAAACTGAAGCTTGATCCAGCTTACCTTGAGCGAAATAAATGTTCCAATCTTGCATTCCGTTTTCGAAGTAAAGCTGGAACTTGCAAGGATCCGTCGTGTATTCGGTCGTGACTGTCGAATATAATTCCCACAATTTTTGTCAGCCATCTCACTAACCCTTCGCCTTTATGCAAAAGTAACGTCCACTTTTGCGTAGGAGCGTCGTTTTTAATTAATAATAATAAAATAATTGTTCTCATGTCTTGTTGGCCTTGGAATGGGCGATTAAAAGGAAATGGGCAAAACACAACGACATGCTGATCGCACATGTTAAATAAAAATGCAGCCTTCTGTCTACAATTGCCTTGCTCTGGCTGCATTAATATTCATAAATACCTTTCCCTGTTCAGCAATAAGCAGTGTGACCGTGTACATGTATTCGCA
Organism: Acanthaster planci; assembly: GCF_001949145.1. The sequence continues at coordinate 1,403,729 of NW_019091390.1, read as the reverse complement.
TTTTGAAAATGCCTGCTCCGCTTTCATAATGCCCGCTTTAATCGCCCTGGCACCTCTGGATATGAGACTAATTATAAGCCACTGCTATTGGTCTAGAATTTGTCCATACATTCTTCGCGTGCGCCAAGTCCATATATTTTTCAGGACTATGCACAAGGAATATACCATAAAATGGACGTAGGGGTTCAGAAAAAATGAAAGTAAAATTCTTGGAAAAACCCTCTGGGGATTCAATGTATGTTGACTTCTTTTGACTCCCAGACTAAAAGGGGTTTTATGAATGGAAATCCGCATGTGCTTGGTCGGTAGGGAATTTGGGATTTGGGGGCTTTTGGTTTTTATTCGGAAAAATATAGTCTTTATTCTTTTTTCATTACTTGAAACACAATTGCCCAAACTAAAAACCTAAGAGGACTTCAAAAATAATAAATGAGTTAAAAACAAGTCAACTATCTACAGTGTCAGGGTTGATCATTACCGGTCTCCTGCGTGATGTCTGTGCAAGTACCACTTTACAGGAAAAAAAGGCCAATGCCCAACTGGAAGAATATATAGTTGGGTTTTCTCTCCACATAATTTGATAGAGCGTCCCTAAAAAATTGTTTGGATACAATTGTTGTGTCATAATGTCATCAGGTATCAAACGACAAGCGACAGGTTTACATTTGGGATTTGTTTACCACACCCTCAAGAACCAGAGACTTTGCGGCGCTTCAAAGCGACGTCACGGAACCGGCAATTATTTAAGAGAGGGATAAATTTTCAAGCAAACATTGTTACCCATTATAAACTCTCCCGACAAGGGACATTCAACTTTGGTATCGCCGAAATTTGTCGTATTTTTAAATGAAACACACACGACAGCTCCAGTTTAAGTCTGGGTTTTTAAGAATCCGAGAGTTTCCACTCCCACACAATGACTAAGCAGGTCAATGAATTATTTTGCTAGCTTGTGATGTTCTGGCCCTTCAAATCTATATGGAGAGGGGAAACTTGGCGTGAAAAAAATCACAAAATTTGTACCTACACGAGATGACGTGGGCAGAATAGCATGGCAAAGCACGTGCATGTGCAAGTGATTAATGATGATAACAAGGTGGACAGTATTGTATACTTAACTTTGCGTTATTTTGAAAAGAAAGTACATACCTACAAGTGGTGTCCCAACAAGTTCAGTGTAAGCGCAGTGCTCACATACAGTTGCATCGTCGTTGCATGTCATATTGTGTACACGAAATCCCTGTTCAGAATGAAATTACAATGTTACATGATATTACACAAAACATGTTAACATTGCATTGAAGTAAAACAAAGTGGAAGATAATAGTTGCAATGCGGGCGAGTCACAAAAGCGCGCCTCCAAGCGTTTGCAACGCGTTGGCCAATCACATTGCCTGAAATCTGTTGGCCAATGCGCGTTTGGAAACGGCCGACAGATTTCATGTAATATGGAAGGGGTGCGTCGCACCGTGATCAAAATAACGACAAGAATATAATATCAAATTAGTGCTCGAACTTCGAACGCTGCATCCAAGGGGAATGAACTTGGATTTTTCTGCGTTCGTTCAGAACTGAATCTGCTTGCCCTGAAGAAGGTACTCAGTTACCGAAAGCTCGGAAATCTCATATTTCAGAGCACTAATTTCGCGTATCCAGTTTGTAAGTGTGACGTCACTTCGGTTTAAACCACGCCCACTGCACATGTGCACTGCACATAAGGTTCACATGCATTGAACCATGGAACCGGAAGTTAACGCGCATCTTCAGCGATCGTCCAGTGGGTCCTACCCTGTAAATCGTGGCGCGTCCGCCTTTGTGACGAAGTCACTTAAGAACCTGATTGTTATTGGTCAACTGTTGCATACTGATGTTGGCGCAAAACGTTCGTACTGAAAAAATAAAGAGCCACTGTAAGCCAGGAATAGCAAGCTACTGTAGTAATTAAGTGTGTTGTCAAGGTCAGGACTTCAAAGGAAGTTGATTTACTGTGCACGCCTTCCAATTTGCGTTCGATTAGCTTACACGTGTAAGTCAAACTTACACGAGAGCGTTCGTTTAGCCATCATCGTTGTGCCTGCCCTGGTGTCAGCCACCACTACTCCAGCTGGCGACCAGGTCTCTGGAGGCTGCCCGAGTGTAATGACGTCACGGATGGACTGTTTGTGCATGGACGTACATGATGGAACGTGGCGGGGACTTGACCTTTTCCCCAGAATGTCTTGTTGAATACAGTGCAGCGTTCGATTAGCCGGTTTTTGATGAGGCTTCCCTTGTGTGGAACACTGGTTAGGAAGCTAATCGAACGCACCCACTATATGTTGTATTCACACTCGATGTACCTAGAACTGCTTTAATTAACCCTAACAGTCCCAAATCCTCCGATTTCAATATGATTTTACATACACCCAAGGGGGTTAGTTACTAACACTTTCCCCAACCTGCCCCAGCCGAAGGTAGAGGTTCACAGCATGCGATTCTACTGTTTACTTGGACACACCATAGAGCTGTTTTATATATATATAGCTCTATGAGGCACACCCACTTAGAGAACTGTCGATCACTACCGGTACATTATTTTCAGCGAAACCTGGACTTCGGGGGGGGGGGACTCTGCGCCACAGTTTTTCATTTGAAAATTGATTTCATATGATCCTCATTGTAATAAATTTCCCTTGCCTTAAAGTTGTTTTCATGTACATATATTCTACCTGTATTCGCAATAAAGGTAGTTTCAATAAAAAAAATATATATAAAAGCGTATGTAAGGGCAAGTAAATCTCGGACTAAGAAATCAAGCTGTTTCGTTCCGTCGACGTGTTGATTTTTAAACGATGGATCCTCAAGTTAGAGGACTAGATCTGGTGTCAGATTTGCACTGCGTCACTGATCTCACTTGTGGTTGCTTTATGCAGTTCCAGTGATTATATAACTCTCTACAGGCGCCCGTAGCATAGCTCATAATTTTACCTGAAAAGAAAACGCGTTCCACTAGAGGTTTCTAAAATGTGAAACAAGCACACTGATACTGTCTGATCAAAGATTGAGAATATTTACCAAATTTGTCAGTGATGGGTTACTGTTATCATCGTCCCAGTTAGGCTCTTTACTCTTCACAGTGGAGAGAAGCATCCAAACGAGAGAGAGGGTCTTCATCAATGTTGTGACCATGACTATTAATTTTTAGGGGCCAGTCAAGCAAGATTCCAACAACATTTGTTCTCAGTCAAGCTATGTAAAGGTAATCTGATCGGATCCGATCATTGTCAGTTCATTTTATGGCTGGATAAGGCGGAGGAGTGCTAGGTCACAGCACGATGTTCTGCCAGTTAAAGAGCCTCGTATTTGGTGACCACGGGGGTTGTGATTGGTAACCAGTTGAGAATAGAATCCAAATTAGGCAAGCCGCATTCAAGCGTATAGACTACCCTGGATCTGTTCCCAAATTAGTTCATTAATTGTGCACGCATGCGCATGAATAGCCACTGTGCTATGAGTTTTACCTTTTACTGATTGTGAAATTGTACAAAATGGCAAACCAGGGGGCAACCAAAGGCTAACAAGACACACAAAAATTGAAGGTAGTTGGGAGAGTTGCAACTTCGAAGGCCGCTTAAGTTTGTTCTTAGCTCAATGAAATAATAGGCTACATCAACTAATTTGAAAATGAAATTATATATTATAAATTATTACAAAAGTGCCGCACTCCTGACAGTTTTATTTTCATCAATGATCGTATTGTCCATTTAGTTACGTCTATTCGAGCTAGATTTCAAATTGTACAGCGTTATTACGATTTTTGAGTGGCATAACTAAAGGTGTCAGAGTGGCAGAATGCCACGTGCTGATGATTTCGGAAGCAAAACCAGGACGCTTCAATGAAAGAAACAAAAACCGGGACGTTTTGCCATAGACAAATCGGGACACGGGTCGTTTGCCCTCCATCCATCACTCAGTCAATAGACAAATCTATAAATTTTCCTTTGATTTCTATTGTAAGAGTTTTTAGTGAACAACTTTGATCACATCTACCTCACTACCATCCACGCCGTGGCTCAGACTGGTGTACAAGCCGCTCCAGCTTCGACACCGAAGTGGAGGCGACTTTGACGTTTGCTCTCTTTGGGCAACATTTCAATCAACCAGTGGCTGAAATCTTGTTTACTGCAAATACCTCTGTGTACAGTGTGCGTTGCATTGAGGTTTTGTGTCTGTCATTATAGCATTGTCACGAAATGTTGGAAAGGGTATCCCCAGTTTGACATGTACTATACATGCATGACCCTTATGAATGTGTACACCGGCTCCGACGCATTGTACCGTGCACAGTACATGGGCGGATCGGTTGTGTGCATGTAAAACGCGTAGATCGCGCTGCGCAGAAGTGGCCGAAGTAACTCATGAAAGTCGAACCAAAAATCTAGCTAGATAAAACTGATGGTATTGCGTACTTGAGATTCTGGCCTGTCGTATGCAGTGGCTCAGTGTTCTGGGAACACTTCTAAAATTGAGAATTTGAGTGAAAAAAAGACCAAGATTGATTGATTGATAATGGAAATAGTTTGTCATCTTAGCAACCACTTTGAGGCTAAATTTCATGTAGCATTTCGTTTCAGGATGACGTGGTGTTTTATTCGGTTTAAGCCTTCTAGAGCACACACAAAAAGTTTCAATATGATCGTTTGTTAATTTTGTCTGAAACGAAGTCTTCAAAACGAGAAGGCCCAACAGAGGATTGGCAAGTTGCAAAGCACAACTCCGTATGGTTCACGAGGGTCCGGTCAAGTTACTGCCTTGCACTGTCAAGTCGTTAATTTCCACACGTCGAAAGGAAGTGTAATATTCAGGGTTACAGAATTAACTTGGGGCAATGGGGAAAAATTGGGGATGTTGATTTGTGGCACGATTTAGTAAAATTTTGTTTCAAAACAGAACCAACACTCCGTGCTTGACAAGCAAATGACCGATAAATTAATCAGACTGACACTGTTCCTTAATTCCCTTGATTTAACTAGAAGAGGGGTGCGGGCATAAATTCCCCCTTCCCAAAACACACACACACTTCGCCCATGATACCCAGCAATGAGATGTGTGGGAATTGGCTTGGCCGCCCCGTACGTATTCTCTATTTTGATTGTTTTAGGTTTCTGCCTACGTCATTGTTGATTAGCACTTGATATCCCTCAGGTCCAATTTCGACGATTTTGTTTTCTTGACTGAGGCCTGTTATAATAGACAGAAACAGTACATTACAATACATTTTGTATTGAAGGTTTAATTTTTCATCTTTCATTTCAGCGACACAAACTCCATTATGAAACGGGATATTAACAAAAACATGTTCAACTATCACGTCAACTGTACATAAAGATTGTTACGAATTTCCGAATTTCCAGAGAACGTTTTCAGAGCAGAATAAATTTTCACCAGAAATCTGCCAGGCATCGCCACCTTCTAGTTATCACTTCAAACTATAAACTAATCCAATATGGCCGTTTCACAATAGTGCGCCACCAAGAGTTTGCAACGCGAAATTTGTCGACCCAATGCACGTTTGGAAAGGGTCGACAAATTTTGCGCGTTATGATTGGCCAACGTGTTGCAAACTCTCGGTGGCGCACTATTGTGAATCGCCCGTATTAGTACGCCATAACTGCGGTGGCACCGCACTCACACGCACATTCTTCAGCTTGACGCGCGCGCATTTGGCAAATCACGACACCCTGTTGGTTGAAGAGGTATGTAACGCACGCGTACCACCTGTCCACGAGCGTTGTGCCACCGCAGGAATGGCTTCTGGTGGTCGAATTACACTATAGTGTAGTGCATATTCGCCAGAAACCCCGATGTGTAGTGAGTATTCATTAGAGCTTCACTAACTCAGTGAGGCAAGTTCGCTTCACATGAGTTTGGGATCTGCAACAGAGAACTTCTTTACAAAATAACGAAAAACATTTGGCAAAAGATAATCCATACGCTTCCTCCTTTAGAATCTGCCAGAAATAAAAATCACACTTTGTTTTTTTTTACGGCGAAATGCTGCTTTTAATAAAGTCTTTAAGCCAGAGATAGAATAACGGTAGCCACATTGGCACATGCGTGAAATAATAGGACTGTTTGTCACATCAATTTAAATGTGTGTCACGTCTCATGCGCTTGTATGCGTTTCATTTGTACGCGTAGGCGTCCACAAGGGTCAAGGGCTGCATCCGAATCTGTTGTCTAGGGCTACGTCTTGGTCTTCGCTCCATTGGAAATGTGTGGAAACGCGTAGACAACTGACCTAGCCGTAGCTCTGGAAGCCTGTTTCGGACACGGCCCAAGTTGGGACAATTTTACGCGTCCAGCGTCACCTCAAGATCTCTATGAGTGCGTTCGATTAGCTTCCCTGAATCCACCGGTGTTACACCAAGGGAAGCCTCGAAATAAGGGTAATCGAATGCTGCAGTGTACTCGCCAAGGCATTCTGGGAAAAAGGTCAAGTCCCCGCCACGTTCCATCATGTACGTCCATGCTCGAACAGTCCATCCGTGACGTCATTACACTCGGGCAGCGTCCAGAGACCCGCTCGCCAGCCGGGGTAGCAGTGGCTGACACCAGGGCAGGCACGCAGGTCACGTGATAGCTAAAGGAACGCACGTGCATATGGACGTACATGATGGAACGTGGCGGGACTTGACCTTTTTCCCAGAATGCCTTGACGAGTACACTGCAGCGTTCGATTACCCTCATTCGAGGCTTCCCTTGCGTGTAACACTGCTGTATTCAGGGAAGGGATGTACAACGACTGAAACGCATGGCTAGCTAATAAATGACGAACACCTTGAGCTGCCACTAATTAAATGTACGAAATGGTCATGAGCCGTGAGCCGACAGAGGTTTAAAATACCTTCACAAAAGGTTTAGTGTGGGTGTTGTGTAATAAATAAACACAATTATGTGCCGAGAAAATCCTCTTTTTTGATTAAAATACATCAAGCTTCATTAGTTCAGTTTTAGGGAAACCGTAGGCATAATTTAAAGTTTCTTTCTACATATTCCCTGCTTAGGACAAACATGAGCGAAGCGTTTATTCCAAGTAAGTGCAATCAGGCTTGACCTTCTTAACAGTTTCCCCGAACGGATGATTATCTTGAACTTCAGAATTCATCCCCATGAAGTGTTGACATAAAGTGTCGAGAGGGTAAGAAAGGGACCAAAATAATGATTTTAAGAACACTGACAGACAGCCTTTTCACGAAGAGACAAATCAATCTGTCCCCACGCTTAACTGCTCATATATGCAAAGCAAAGTAAGCTTTTTTGTTTTGAGCACGAAACATGATAATCGAAAATGGCTTCTCCCTATTTTTGCTTACTTTAAACACATTTCAGGTCCCACTGATGATGATTTGACAAGACTGCAAGATTAAACTAAGACAGACAGTACAGCATTTGCTGGCCTCGTATTTTCTCGTCGAAGTTGTGATTGTCTAAATCGACCAAAGTCACCGGTTTAGGGCAGTCGTCTGGCACAGATATGCCGGTAAAACTGTTCCCAACGCACAACACAAATCTAGTGGCGTATCTGATGATGCTGGATCTGGAAAACGCATTGTCGCACCAGCGATATTCCTCAGACTGGTCACCTATGAACAAGACACAGATAACCAACCAAAACGAAAAGTGAGCAAGATGTGTGTTGCAACCTTGTATCCAATCGGCATCCCTTCAAAATTTCTTTGCGCTCTCCTTGGAGGGTCAAACTTCCACCAAGCGCAATGCAGTTGCACCCAAAGACACGTTTGTGGTTGTACCCACAATGCTTTGCCTTCCAAGTCGCTGCAAGCGCTCTTAATTGGATTGGGGCAGTAGGAACGCAGGAAAGTTTTAGAGTCAGTTAGTACGTGAATTTTGACGAAACGTCCATTCTCCATACGACTAGATAATTTTTACATAACGAGACACAGATCATGGATGAAATTAGTCAGTCTCACCTTGTGCGAAATGAATTTTCCAGTTGTTGCCTCCTTCCGTGATGTTTAACTGAAACTTGAAAGGGTTTTTCATGTATGCCGTTGAAACTGTGGAGCGACCAACAAAATTTGGTTTAAAGGATCTGATATGTTGTTAAAAACAGCTACATGAGTACCATAATACAAAACATTGCCCTGTCAATAACTCTTCACATAAAAATGCAGACGTGAACGGTGGTTAATTGATGAGGTATAGTCAAAAGGAACGAAATCTGATCAGAAATGCTCACAAAATTTATGCAGTACCACAACAGAGAACAGATTCAACAGCGATGAATAAATAAAACAATAAAAAGCAATAAATAAAACATAAAATGTACACGGTCGACTATCTGACTGGTGCTGTCTTTGCATTTCAATTTAATGGGGGTCATAAACAGTTCATTTGTAATATGATATTCAGACCTGATATACCGGTTTTATGTTAATTATCGATAAAGGGAGAGGGAACAAAATTGAATAAATGACGTTAAGGGGGATGAGATGAGCCCGGGTCTTGACCCTAGCACTAGACAGGCGTACAAATTCTAGTAAAAACTGCCACAAGCTTGTAAAATACACTCATTAAACTTACCCAGCGGCCAGCAGCGGGATAGTAAAGAAGTATCTACACAGTCTTTTTTTCTTACGTGTAAAGATGATCGAGAGATGAAGTCTAATCAACATCAAATAAGGCATGAAAATTGCCAGTCACTGATTTACATGTCTATCCCAAGCCTGATCTTTTTTTTGGGGGGGGGGAATACATAGGAGCCTACTTAAAAACAGTCGTCCGTAAACATGCATAGTGAAGCTATGATGGCACACAGTTTCATCGTCGTTGCACTTCATGTTGAAAGTAGTAAACCCCTGTCGGAAACAAAAATGCAGCAATATCATACAAATGAAAAAATAATAATAATGTGAATTAAAAAAACTTGAGCTGCTTTAAAACAAAACATTAAATTAAATTTGTAGGACATCACGGCGGCTCGCGCATTGAAAGTACATTCTGTGCTTCAATTGCCTGTTGAACATGTGAGAAGCTTTCTATCCCTGTCTTGTTCGGACTTCAAAAAGCATATCAGGTGGAATCATGAGCCCAGATCGGTATTCCAACAGCGCATGCTCAAACTGAAGCGCGTCAAGGGTCATTTGGAAGCAGCACGCGCGCACAATAGTCTGTCCTATCAATATCAGCGCAGCTGTACGCCAACTCAACTTTGTGCCTGGTTCCCGAAAGACAATGAAACACCAGACGTGATTATTGAGTTGAGGCATCAAGATGCAATATACAGGCTAATCTGTGGACCGGAATTTAAGAACCAATACTTCCTGATCACATGTTCCACGCAGGTTGTACGCGTGCGTTACATCCTTTTTGACCAATAGGGTGTAGCGACATGCTAAAGTGCGCGTGTGCTCAACTGAAGGACCCATGCGTATGAGTAGTGGCCCTGCAGTAATGGCGTCTAGCTAGCTGCTGATGTGAAAATTTGAACAAACTACGTTGGAGGAAAAACTTGTACTCTAAGTATTGTACGGCTATTGCAGTTGTTACTAGGCCTGTAGGAATGACTAACATACCACTATAAAGAGCCTGATGCAGCACAAAAACTGCGGAAATCTACCTATGTATGAGAACATGTACCATGTTTGCCTCGGCTGGATCACTGTGGGTGATATCCCAGTTACTCTCCACCTTGCAAGCAAGTGTCAAAAACAGAAGCAATTCAATTCGCATCGTTGCGTCAGAGTTTGGTAGATTATGTCGGGCTATGGCGGATTCAGTGGTTGTTGACGTTCATAACGCTAAGTTGTGCTGAAGGTATACACATTTCAAAAGTAGACCGACTATCATTATAGTTTATATATTCAGGCTTATTAACCGTGAGTGCAAAACGATGGCCCGTTTATAATTATGCACATTATTCAACAGTCTTATTGTAATTCGCTCTGTCGTGAATCGCATACCAATACGGGCGATTCACAATAATGCACCTCCAAGAGTTTGAAAGGAGTTGGCCAATCACAATAAGCGAAATTTGTCGACCCTTTCCAAACGCGCATTGGGTCAACAGATTTCACGCACTGTGATTGGCCCACGAGTTGTAAACTCTTGGAGGCGCACTATTGTGAAATGCTAGTATTGAGCATATGCTTTCCAGTGAAAGCGTAAGCTGTAATATCTAACTTTGAACGTGTCAAGTTGAATGCGTGAAACTTTAGTCGAAAACACTCGAAAAGAGATGTCTACTATATTGCTGTTACAGGGTTTTAATTTTTTGTTATTGTTTTATTGGGGGATTTGCAGGTTTGCGATTTTTAGGAGGGGGGTTTGGATTATGAATATTGAATGATAGGTTTGGGGTCTTGGTTGTTGGGCGTTGGGTTTGGGGTTATGGGTGTGGGGTTTTCGGCTTGGGGTGTTAGATGTTGGGTTTAAGTTTTTTTGTGTGCTTTTGCTTTCAGGGGTATTGGTTTGAATGTTCGGTTTTGGTTATTGAGCTCTGGGTTTGGGCTTTTGCGCAATTAGGCAATTAGCTGCACACTGAAATTTCACACAGCTGCTTAGAAAGTGACTGTATAGCCACAATCATCGACCTGTGCGTAATTTCATGGCGCGGTCAAGCGATTCGGACAGGGTTCCTTGATAGCAATAGTTGAGCGTGCAGTGTACTGCAACTTTTTGATGACGCATCCCTCTAATAACTCTTTTGAAGACATTTCTCATTGTGTGTGAATGTAAAGGTCTTATTTGACCAGCAGAAATAAGTTTAAAAGTACATGGCAACAGGTTAGTACACTCTTATCATTCAAACAAGCAGAGCATTATCAAAACCATTTATTGAAAATGCACCCAAGATCTCGGCTTTTGAACATGAATTACGGAATACTAGTACATGTTTGTGTTTCCATACCTGAAATGTTTCTTTCGCCAGTAAAGGAAAAATGCTGTGAAAAACTTCTCTCGTAGTGACAAAATTATAAGCTTGATCGAAACGTTTTCTGCTACAGAAAATAAATTCTCTATCTCTCCTAAATAATGTTATTTTTAATAAAACGTTCACGTTTTTCTCATAGTATGCACAATAGTAATGCTTGAAGGATAGCCGTAACCAATTTGTTTTGACATAAACCTTCAAAAAGTATGCACCTTAAATGTTCTCAACTAACCTTATTTTCAACGGGCAGACACAACGGTCCTTTTCGATTGATGTGGGCATGCGCGAGCAGTTCTAGGCATGCGCGTTAGTTCTGAGCACGAGCTCAACTGCGAAAAAGGACCACCGGTTAGTATGCCGCCACCATCCGTCTCAAAGTCTCCCACTGATGTCGTCCCAGGAAGAAAGCCTCAATTTTACATTGGTTTGTACACAAAAAAGTCAAGCATTTTGTAGACTGCGATAATTTTTTCTTCTTTGCTGATTCATTGTTGTTTATCTGCATAGCAATAAGTGAGCATCAATTAATCCTTTACTCAGATAGGCTTATGTCTTCAGTAAGTAACACCTGGGTTCACAATTTGCACATAGTACCTATGCACTGAAGTATGTCTTCCATATCGCAGTAACAACGCCCTCAGTTGTCCAGCAAAGCATGGTTAATTTTAAGTTTTTAAAAAAGGGCACTAGCACTGCATTTAACCCAACAGGAACGTGAGAGGCGTGGCCTAGTGGTTAGAGTTTGTAGCTTCTGATCATAGGGTCAGGGGTTCTAACCCAGCTGGTGGCAGCATGTTGTGATCTTGAGCAAGTCACTTTACCCCCATGTGACTCTTTCCACCCAGGAGTAAATGGGTACCTGTGAGGGCAGACACGGTTATGTCTATTCGTTTGCGCCGAAATGGCAGCACCGGACTCCCCAGGGAGCTGAGATGTTTTTTCAGATGAAGTGTGAGCCCAATGTGCAGGGATAATGATAATACAGCGCCTCGGAATAGTTTACTAGATAGATGGCACTATACAAGTGTTTGTTATTATTTCTTTATTATTATTAACGTAAAGCGTTTTCTTACATCGGAGAAGTGTAAAAAGTGGCAGAAAACGTATGTCTAAGAAAAATTTATTGCATTATACTTTAACGAAGATGAAATTTGAGCAACTGGAGAAAGCAGCTTGATGCCAGATTTTCTTTCCCCAGAAAACGGTAAAAATTGATGAATATATCAATTTCATTTCTCAATATAGCTTAAATAAATGGCACATAATTCAATCTATCCTACATGAAAATCTGGTGCCAGCCATGACCTGATCGCGAAGCCTTATATTATCAGCCTAGGGCAGGCAAAACAGCAGTTGCTGGCCTTGTATTTTCTCGTCAGCAAGATGAGCGTCAAACGTGACCAAAGCTACGGGGCGAGGACAATCGCTCGGTACTGAAATGCCACTAAACATGTTCTCGGCGCACAACGTGTATCTCATTTTCATGCTGATGACCTTGCTCACTCGTCCCTCAATACTGTCGCACCATCGATACAGTTCGGACGGGTCCTCTGTGGATTAGAACGAGAGATGGGGGAGAGAGACATGGTGCATTATGTTCAACACATGTAAACAGAGAGTCACGTGACATGATCTCTTTGATCTGTCGTTTTCTACGGTAACAAAATACCCAGACGTCAGGAAATTTGACTGGCATGTATAAACCCCACGCGCAACCAAAAGAGTGCGCACCAAGCAACGGTGGCTCCTTGGATGGTAGACTGGTTCCCGTCTTGTACGTAGTCTCCAGACGTCTACAGACGTCCTCCGAATGTCGGGAGCGGTAGCTGGTTATGAATCTGGCAGAGTCGTGCCGGGGCGGCAATGCACAAATCAAGTAGGAGCAAGCGGTTAGTATATTGTGCTTTTTCTTCTTCGTTACGGAAAATAAGTTCACCACAAATTGCTCGTTTATCTAAAATTTAACACAATAACCACTGGTTTGAAATAAAATGCCGTAAAAATTTATCAATGATAATTTTTTAAAAATGAATTACACCACACTTTGATCAGCAGAGGCTTAGCAAGGAAAGGTACTTGTTTTGTGTTTTGTCTCCCCGCTGAAACGCATTTCATGTCAAGGTATTGCTATTTACCTGATAAGAAACTCGAATATTCGGCATCCAACTTGACAGGGCCAATCGCACAGGTTAAACCACAGCTAGCTATCGGTCCCTATACAATACGGACGGGGGGGGACCAGTCCCGTTGGTGGAACTGCACTTCGCCGGTTAACGAACGACTATGAAAAGCGTGCGCTGCGTTCGCGTCGCTGCCAACAAAACAGCCAGCATGGATCTGTTCAACTTGTGAGGGGGCCCTTCTGCTCGATCGTGCATGAGTATTGAGGGTGTAGCGACGCCTGTCCCCTCACGCGCAGCTTCAAAAAGGATGAGGATACACGAGTGAGATGAAATCAAACCGAAGCATCCAACCTCACCTTGACCAAAATTGAAGTTCCAGTCATTTGTTCCGTCTTCAATGCCACACTGGAAGGTGTAAGGATCCGCCTTATATTCGGCAACAGCTGTCGATTAATCCAGACAATTTTTAGACTCACATAAATAGAATACAAATAAGCAGTACTTCGTTGTCTAGAAAGAGGAACTTTCACAAGTGAGTCAAATAATGTCCCAACAAATGTGTGGCAATTCATCGAAGCAACTTTGGAGAAAGCATCCAACCCCATTTATCATAAATAAAATCAAGACAAGTGCAATTTCTTAATCCACATAATGCCTGTGTTATGATGACAAACCGAATTATAGCCTACGCATCAATAAGAGAAGTTTTTTCGATACATTCGAAACAAAGGAAAAACTGGAGAGTTTTGTGCCAGATCTGTTCAGATTTGTTTCCCCGTAAAATTCTCAAGTCCGTTACCTTGTCGATACATGACGGCATCCCTAGTGGCAAATTTTGCAATGGATGGTCAACGTAGCGCTCTAAAAATCATTTTCTCGATTCGCTACCGACGAACAGTTAAACAAGAGTTAAGACACATTTACCTGTGACTGCTACCACCCAACACTTATGGCAATAGCTCAAGTTAAAAAAATCACAACTCACGTAATATTCCATTCGCCCTGGAAAGACGAAAGATGGTCTGTACTCCGGTAAACAATTATTGTAACAGACGTTACTAAAATAAGATGAAATTGGATGCCTTAAGACCAACCAAGCGAAACTGGGAAGATACAAGATCTCACTGAGCGGAACTGGACAGAGACAAAATCACATACCCAAATAGGCTTTTCCATAATACTCTACTTTCTTGCAGTGCTGGCAAACAGTTCCGTATTCGTTGCATGTCATATTGTGGACAAAAAAGCCCTGTTGGAAACACAAATATAATGTTTCATACAAATGATAAATGTTTATCAAGACTTTTTTCCTGGTGTGACAGAGTAACTGTCGCATACCTTGACGTCAGACGTCGCTCGTTTCGTGAGTCTAATTCAGTGCAAATTGATATAAATGCGTTGTAATGAGGAAACTCAGAACCTTTAGAATCATACACCGGCAGCCTTGGTGTTATGGACGGCATGGCAAAATCCAAAGGGATGAGGGGATAAATATCCCCTCACTTTTTACGCGGGGGTGGGCTATTGAATCCCCCCCCTTCCCCAACTTTTTGTGGTTAGAAAAACTTAAGGCTGACTGTGAAGAATTTTCGGATCTGCTAACAACCAAAAGGTATTTAAAAGCACTCAAAAAGGGAATAATGAAAAGGCCATAATTTGGCCGTCTTAATGTAAGGTTTTACAAGTCTAGTGCAGAGACCCCAGTCTTAACTGAATATAACTTTATGTCAAAACGGACAGTTTATTTCTTCACTACGCAAGCTAGCCGCGTACGCCTCCACCCTTCCTCATAAAAGTCGCCCCCAGTCCACCACCCACCCACTGGAAATTTGGAAAACAAAAGAAACAGTAATATCAGGAACTGACTAGGTTTTGTGCCCCGCGTAACATCCGTGGCAGCTGCCCCGTTCGGCCCCCTGCCACGAGAGCCCTGGTTACGCTCTAGGTGCCACAACTACGCCTGCGCAACTGAAGGCAGAATAAAATCCATAAAACTTGTATTTTTACACCACCTTATGTCATGCACAAAATGGACGCTTTGTATTTTTCGGCATACAAAATACGATGTACCTACGCGACTGAAGGTTGAGCAGTGTCCATAAAATGTTTATTTTTAGAAGCCACCATATGTCACAAAAGGCCCAAGGACGGCAAAGGAATACTCATAATTCCAATGATAGAATTTTGTTTATGAGCCATCTTCATGCTATACTCTGACACTGATAACAAATATTATTATTTGTTGCTGGCTGACAAGTTTGTGGACCTACAATTTGGAAGTCGATTTAAAATGAACCAATGACTTGTAGTGGCGTGTCCAGCGGGGGGCAACTGCCCCCCCCCCTCCGCCCTGTTTTATCAAGAATACTTTATAGTTGAGAAATAAAGAAAGTAAGTATATTCATCAAATATTAACACCAAAACCTAAGAAAACAACACCAGCAAATAAAAGCAAGGATGTCAGGACTGTAAGTAAGGCTTTTAAATTTTTTTGTTGAATGAGCCCAAAGCCACATTTGCTTTTTACTTTCCCCCCCCCACACACACACCCATGTATACACACCCAAAGGCGGGTACACCGCTGGTGACCGTGTAGGCAAAACTCGAAACCTTTGTCTTTAAGATCCGTAGTGGAATCTAGATATCTTTGAAACATTTCTGTACAGCCTATCACCTATAAGCTTTTTTACGACAATAGGCTTTCTAGCTTGATCTAACCTTAAGAGACCAGAGTTATTTTGGACAATCTCACAGATGGAAGAGTTGACTCCGCCCCCCGAATCCACCCTCCCCATTGCAAGATGTCGGCTGTCCCGTGCCCGATTTTGTCTAAACAGTGCGTTCATATAGAGACACTCTTCACTAGTACAAAATTGCTAAGTTTCCAATCTGAAGGATAGTTCTGTTGTTACGATAATTTGAAGTTCAGGTCACATTTAGCGCGGCAGTGGAAAAGTACACAGCTTTTTGGCTGACCTGTCTCGGAAAATGGGCGCTGCGTGAGGATGGTATATCCTCAATTTTCACAAAGGTGGTATCAAAATGACCGCAAACAAATCCTGTAAGGCTTAGCTTGTGAGAAAAAGCCCTTCGATAATATTGGAAAGCATGTTGGTGGTCAGATTCCGCCCCTGCTCTTTTGGGGGTAACAAAAATTTATTTTGTGACCCAAGTTCGCTGGAAAGTTGATGCTACTTTGTAAGTATTCTTTGCTTTAGGCTTAAATGTGGAATTAGATTCCGAAATTACATCAGCAGATTTTTTTTATTCTGTTTGAAGAGCCATTCACGAGCACAGTATAATAGTTTGTTACGCTAGCGATGATAATTTCATTGTGGTCAGTGCTTTGTTTGTAATATAATTCACCTAGCATAACCCAGTTTGTTCGCGGCGCCAGCCTTAATTTGAATCAATAATGTTGTAATGTTCCCACATGAATTAACAACGTGACACGAGTGCAACCACGTGCAAAGACTATTCACAACATCCTTTTTTCAAATGTAGACTGCAGTATGTTGTTTCAAACTTGCATATTCGGTTTAGTCCAATATTTAACTTTAGCACGCCTTCCAATTCACGAGAAAATGAACGAAGCGTGTACCCGTATCTCCTCACCAAATTTTTGAAATTGGCCTTGAAAGCACACTCAGATGATATTTTACCATTTAGGGAATTTGTTCTCTGCTTTTCATGTCCGTTATTCTATTATTTCCAGGACATTCCTCTGAGCAGAGTAGAGTGACCTCTGCTTGGGCACCCCCATCACTTTCAAGTAAGCATTATTTTACCGGAATGACGAAATTCTGAAAAGAAGTGGAACCAAAGAATGAACCTACCATATTTGCTATGGCTGGGTCCGAGTCACTGCCATCACCATCCCAGTTGCCTTCCGCAGCCCGCAAGAACAGCGCGAGAAGGAGCAGTGTCTTATGCATCTTTGTAAACAGTGTGTTGTTAAACGGTGCCAAAATTGAGGATGACAGAATAGCAGTGATGGCTAGGTTGTAATTTTTATACGCGGTTCCGTCACAGATCTCGCTCTGAGTCATTTATAAACAGATAGCATTTACCTCGGACAATTTGAACTTTTTATTGGTCTACCGACCTACATTATAAGGCCCGTTGACTACATGTACATGTATACACGCATGCGAATAAGGAATTCCGCTAAATTAAAAAAGAGAATTGGTTTTCTTTTGATCGGACAAAACACGTGGTCTCTCAATAAACAGCCGTGTTTAGAAACCAGAGCGATTTTTACAAGGATACCTACCGCGAGACTGTGAACGAAGCAAAGTGATTGGAACATGTTCTCAGAGAAACGGAGTGCGTTTTTTTAATGGGAAAAAAATTTCATGTTATTAACAAAAAACAATTCTCTCACATTTCGGTTGCATTCCCCAAAACCGAATGAAATCTTGTGGACCGAACATCTTTTACGGCTCGAATGAAAATTTTACAATACTAACACGTTTTCAAGATTCGAATGAAATTTTCCCCAACAGCTGCAGGTTTTGATCCAAAATTTTGTTGTTCCTTCAACGTATAATTCCGTTGTTTGACGACAATGTTTTTCCTTCACGTCCCTTTAAAACCACCGTAACGCGGGCAGCGAATGTACTACCTTATTGCCCGGCCAGATATCTATAGAGGGCGCCATACTCATGAGTCGTCATCCTGCACTGCACGTTTTACACACCGCGCTTCGCGCTCATTGCTGTGTGCCGCGAGTTACGCGAGAATATAAGAATGGCGGCATTCATGTCATGGAGTGTCGTGCTTCGTTTTGTATCGGTACTTGCTAGGCCTACCTAGTGTGCAAACGCAGTGATTGACCAAGTTCAGGTTGACAATCTTGATGAAGAATCGCACAGAGCAAGGTATATTGACGTTGTGATGTAAAGTAAATGATTTATGAAAAGTAAATGATCGGTGAGTGAACCATGGCGGAAGCCTTCCTCCATCATAATCCATGGTCACGGTGAACCAGTGTCATCATGTCAATGTGATTAGGCCTAAGAGTAGGACCTACATGTACATGTAAGCCCTTTGCCAAGCCTGGCCATTCTTGCGGTCGGAGGTTGTTCCATTATGTCCACAGTACCGGTAAATGGAACAACCTCCATGACCTCGGACCGCGATTTAGGCCCTATCATTGCCTATTGCACTCGCGGCGGGGCAAAGCCATGAAAGGGGCAACTCTCCGTTCACTTTGTACAAGGATTTGCATGTTTTCCTCCTTTTTTGCTGCATTATGATGAAAATAGCTGAACCCTGTTTTGAGCTGTGTGGGAGATATTCACAGCGCATAATGCCCCCAGAACTGTGGGGTCCACCCTGCTCCCGTTAATGGGAGCGGGGCAGATGTTGGACCCCACAGTTATGGGTAAGTGCATAAATAGTGAAAATTCGGGCATGCCATAGCCTATTGATGTAAAGATTATGAACTTGATGAAGGTTAGGAGTGTAATCAATAATTCAGATTTTCCCCAGACTGGAACGCTATTTTTTCCCTTTGAGTTTGGAGTGTGAAATATGGAATAGCCGCCAATTGACCAATCAGAGAGATTGAGAAGAATTGAGACTCAGTGAGTGACATCCAAACCGCGAGAATTCTGTCCACCGCACATGCTCACGCCACAATGTCTGCCCGCATACTGGTATAACTGCTGAAAATGAAACGGCTGCCAAAAATTTATTCATTATTTCAAAACGTTCATTTTTCAAGAAAAATCATTATCTTTTCTGTTGGAAATGGCAAAAAATGGCAGCACAGTAATCAAGAGTTCACAAAATCAATCAAAAACGTCACACACTTAAATAAAAATTTATCACAGCATGATGCAAGATGGACTGAGAGCTAGTCAGTGCTTGTCCAAGCACTGTTTAATCAGTGTACGGTACACCGACTTGTCCAAATAATGGATAATGAATGGATTTCACAAGTTTTGGGACAGAATTCTGGGATGTTCATTCTCTTGGCCCAGCGAAAGGTGAGTGATCATTTACAGGCCTATGCAATAAAGCAGTCATCTGGTGATCTGGTCATGATCACGAATAGCGACAGCGCAATGCGTACAATGATAAAGCTGGACATGCTGGATTACGCGGATCTATCACCCTGACCTCCTGATCTGTAGCTGGCCTCCTGATCAGTTTGAACATTAAAATAGTAGCTTGCCCTGCCCAATCACTTGCGCACATTTGCCGTCTTGTACTTAAAACCAATGCATTGTGTAATGAAAAGCATTATGTTCTGTCTGCAGACACCTTGACACCGTAGACTCCGTGCACAAGGTCTTGGATGGTAGCAGGACACTGAACTCTTTCTTTAACCCTAACTCCCCGGAGTGATTTACTTGGAACCATGCCCATTCACACAAATTCCAACACCATATGGTAAACTGTGCGCAAAAACTGTTGAACTCTGTTTATTTTGGGTATGCCTGAACCCATGTTAAAGCACAAGCAGTTTAGGGGTACAGTACCCAGTGCCACAAATTCACACACTTTACTGGTGTTCAATTCTGTGTGGTTAAGGAAGGTTAGGGTTAAAGCACAAGTAGTTTAGGGGTACAGTACCCAGTGCCACAAATTTACACACTTTACTGACGTTCAATTCTGTGTGGTTAGGGAAGGTTAAGGTTAAAAAATAAAAGATTGTCCAAGTGATTTTGGTGTTCAGTGTTGCTGCTTTGTGGACGATTGACTCAACAGTTCTTTCTGTTTGTCTCTTTTGTTCTTTTATTTCTTCCAGACTTTTTGTAGTGTTTTTTTCCTCTCTCTTGAAGTGGTAAGCTATGGCCCGGCCGTTAAACATCGCTCCTGTGCTGACAACAGCCAAGGAGGCATTATGTATCGCTGGCCAGCATGTAGACACATTCGTGTCTCAGGATAAAGGCTATCCTGAATTGGCGCAGCTACTCAATGCAACGTCATCCTGTGAGCATCAATATTTTCTTCTCATTTAAACATAAATGCATATAGCATGACGGATGTAATATCAAAGTGAGTTTTTAAGATATTGCATTTGAATCACTTTGGAATGTTTAGAAAAAATCCTGGTGAATGCTGTTGTTGTTCAAATGTTGTCTAGTGATCTGTGTTTTAATCACTTGGAGAAAACTCTTGCATCATTTCATTGGGAAGACTTGGTCTCTGACTCTCGTGTTATTCTGGTGCATGGGATTGGGTTGCAGCTCACGCTAGTTTGAGTGGGATCAGCGACGTGGATTATCCAGCCTTATCCTCAGCGGCCGTGGGATTGGCCGATCTGCCGCAACTGAGCCCAGCCAAGAGGGTGCCCTTACCTCCAGAACTGGTGGAGCAGTTTGGACGTATCCTTTTTGAGCGTGTTGGAAGTCACCACATTTGCAATTGAAAATGAGCTTTTTCCGAAGGTTGAATTGTATAAACCCTTTAATCTACTAGATTTTGTAGGACAAGTTGTGTTTGCCAAGGACTTGCTACTGAGTTCTGCTCAGTGGTGGATTTTCTAGGGAGTCCAGATTAATCCACCAGGTTTGGAAACTTTTTCCTTGATGCACTCTGACCCAGATATGCAGTGTAACTGCATGATGGGAGTGTTT
This sequence comes from Acanthaster planci, assembly GCF_001949145.1. Next base: position 1,383,081 of record NW_019091390.1, on the reverse strand, counting down.
CCTCAAATAAGTCGGGCGTGGCTGTCCGTCGACAGTGACATCTTCGTCTGGAACTATGAAGATGGGTAGGTGTGGCAATTATGGTCCAGTCAACCACAAATCCATTACCAGCCAGGCAGAAAACACAAGTCTGGTCGCCTCAGTGTGTAAAGTTACAGTCGGACATTGCCCCTCTTTCCTACCAATTTTGTTATTTATCTGACCAAAGCAGATGGGAATCAGACAAAATGTCCAAAGGAAATGTTAAGCGATGAGTCCTTAAGAGCAAGAGCCTGTTGGTGTTTTTATTCCACTTTTTGTGTTTATCACATCTGAATCGTGAAAGGGTGTTCTCGTTGGATGTTGGTATGTCCGATCAAAAGCCGATAATGACAGAACAAAGTAGATTGTGTTAGCACGTTCTGTCTGACAGTTTTTATAGCTAATATCACTCATTTCAATGAGCTTGTCACCTTTTGGTATTGCTTGGAGTGCTGAATTGAGACAGGATGGCCCAAGTGAGTGGCTTGCTAGGCCTAGATTTCAACTCGGAGGGATGGAAGGTTGACAAATATTTTGATCCAACAGGAAAGAGACTGAACTGAACTTAACTGAACTCTCCTTCACACACACATAATTACAATCCATGCCGGGCAAAAGTTCAACTTTTTTTGTGTTTGCCCATTGGGATAGCGGCAGTAGATACAGACTCCGGTTCTTGAAACGAAGGATCGCAGTTTGTTTACCAAGATACGGCGTTTAACTAATTTCAGACCCATAGTATTCCATTTATTTCCATGCATTTAAATCACAATTACAATTACAATTTGGTTAATGGTCCGTGTCATTCATCAAATCATGTGATCGCTGTTCCTCATTTGTCTGATTGAGGCAAACTTTTCCAATTTTTTTTTTTGTCTTGAAAAGGGGTGACCTTGCCTACTTTGACGGACTGAGCGAAACCATACTGTGCGCCGGCCTGGTTCAGCCCAAGCCCAACATCTTCCGCAGTCACATCCGTTTCTTGCTCTGCCTGGCGACTCCCGTGGAGATTGTCCTGTTGGGCGTCAGCTTCACTCAGCCCCACGAAGGTACACCATGCTCATGCCTGCAAGCACTCAAAGCTTATGTAAACTTTTTTCATGGTTCGGCCATATTGAAATTGAAAGCAAGGTTTACTTTTTCTTTTGAAAGTTGAGAATAGAAATGAAAGCAAGGAAATAAAATTTTACACCATGACATGGTTCCAAGTTGTCAACCAGTTGATCCAAACCATCCATGATATTGGTCAACCTATGGTTAACCGTAGTCATTGCTCAAACTTGCCCGATATAATGGCCACAGACCAGATTGATAGACGTCTGGCAGATTTGGAAAGGTATTCCTTAAAAGCTGTGAGCAGCAAAGGAGAAGTTAATGTAGGACTTCTAGCTTCTCATGAAATCTCAATTCAGGCTCCTTGCAATAGAGGATGCACGAGTGTCGGCACAGCTATAGCTCCTGCTAATCGTTGCTACCTTTCTCTGTGAACTGGACCAGCTGGTGTCCATTTTTAAATAGCCGACATTGTCTTGGAATGTTCCATTTTTGTCCTGCAGATGTGGGCCAGAACGATTACAGTCGGTGCGAAATGCACCTGTTGCCAGATCCCCTGTTCTCCATCCAGACGGACAACACCTACATGCTGAGTGTCAAGTCAACGCCAGACGGCCGCATCTTCCTGGCCGGCAAGGACGGCTGCCTCTACGAGATTGTGTATCAGGTAAATTCACTTCTTGAAGTCAAACTGGCACTCCAGTTTGGTCAACTTCATTTCTGGTCAGCTATTTTGTTGACAATTAAGGGTTCATTTCATACCATCAAGGAGAAAACAAGGCCCAATATGTGGTACTCAAGCCCCAGTGTATGCGATCTCATGGGTCTAATCCGTCAGCTCGACACAGACAGTCGGAAAAGTCAAACATGATCCATCTCTGCTGACTTTCTGCACCTATGTTTGCACTAGTTGTAATCAAGCATTTCTGTATGATTGCATAGCACCAGGGCATTTTGGCTCTGCTGTTGACATCACTTTACGTCGATGCGGAAATTTGTCTTAAGATAGGCACCGTCTCCGTCAAACCTACTCAGCTCTAGCATCATATTCATCAAGTCATCCCATCCCAGGACTGTATCAGTCCAGGGATCCATCCATAGTCAAACTGTGTATGTGGAGTCACTCGGCTTGGACTCTCCACCGCAGCTTCACAAGCAGTTAAACTCCCGTTGATGTGTCCTGTGTGTATTCACTAGGCCCAAGATGGTTGGTTCAGCCGCAAGTGTCGGAAGGTCAACCATTCCAGTAGCTCGCTGTCGTTTCTTGTGCCTTCGTTTCTGACCTTCTCAGAAGAGGGTGAGTTTAATCATCCGGTCACCAGTGCTTGCATTTTTATTTGAATGAGCTTGTTTTAGGGGAAAAAAGGCACCCAAGGCAGCTCATGTGTGACTTCCCTAATAGGAGTCGGAGAGTTTCTTTTCGTTTTGGCTGAGAATTTGGATTTGCAAGGAATGTAAGCTGTAGCAGCCAACTTCTAATTTACAGCCAAATGTTATGTCATTTGAACAGTATTTGTACTTGATATTTTTCAACAATCTGGAGCGTACGTCCTACCACAGTAGGCCACATGCATTGGCGAAGTTTAACCCACAGTCTGCCTCCTCAGACTTCTAGGGCTTTGTGTGTACTTACAAAACAGAGAATTATGTGTTTGACGTCAGCCAGAGGTGAGTGGAAGTGCGCTTGACGTTTCAACCAATCAGCCTTGCCAGTCTATAGAGATAACTAAATTTTCTAAATGACCTCTGATGCAAAGTGGTCTCAAGTTGAATGCCGAATGCCTCGTCTAACACTGCCAGCCATGCTGGGTCTCTTACGGACTGTAGTTTGTTCATCATTATCAGACCCAGTAGCGGAGATTTCCATCGACGACAGCCGCCACATCTTGTACACCCGCTCTGAGAAGGGTACCATACAGGTCTACGACATGGGCTCAGATGGCTGCAGCATGCGCCGAGTCACAGCCTTGTCCCATTACTCCATGATGAAGCATGCCATGTACTACGCCAGGTGAGCGTCGACCAGACAGGTTCCAACCGTTTCTGGGATTGCCAGGGGGTTGCAATAAGGCTGAGTTAGTTTGAATAATTAAATATTTAATTATTTGACTTTCCACTGATCAAATGTTCATATAGTCAGCCATCTGAAATATGCATTTTTTTACAAAAAGTGAAGGAGACAACTTTGAAGGAATAGTCGGTTTTGTGGCCTTATGGTCGGACTTGAGCATTCAGCTCCCTTAACGTTTACTGATTACACTTTGAAAAATGCTTTTAGAATGCAATTTTTGTATCCAAATATCAAAATTTTTCTCTTTTTTACTTAATTAATTCCTACCTCGAAATAGTCAATTTCGACAATCAATCGAATATCGGTATATTTGAATAATTAGCACAGCTTTGCATTACAATAGGATATCTGTCTTTGCTCCAATTCCAAGTCTCAATTTTGTTATTTTTATTAAGTGTGTTTTGAAGTCAACGTGTCTCAGTATAAAGTAACAGTTTTCTATTATTTCGATTTTTGTTCTGTAGAATTCTACAGAGTTCTTCATTTTTTTTTCAAATTACCACCTGCCAGCTGGCATTTGTGGAGTTGTTTCTGGAGAGTAGTGTATTCACAAACTGCACGTGTAGCATTCCATTTGAATCCTTGGTCGGCTTTGCTATGTGATACAGGACCATCGATCGTTCCAATTTCAAGCACATCGTCCACATCGCGGCCATTCCTAGCACAGAGTCCAGCAGATTGCATCTGGTCGCCGTCACACAGACAGGTACGACATCTATTCTCCGTCGTGGTGTTTCCTAAGTCACGGTTGCATCCCAAAAGATATTGCACAGTTACATCCAAGTAGACATTGCACAGTTGTGTCCAAAAAGATAGTTTATTGCATGGTTATGTCCAACTTTTCATGCAGGCGTACGACTGTACTTCACCACTATCCCCTACCAAGGGGGTTGGATAGCAGGTGTTGGAGCCAGAGACAGACCAGTATCTCTCACCTTAGTGCACATCAGACTCCCTCCGGGCTTCACCGCTAACTCTGCACAGCACCGACCCACCAATGTGCATGCTGCCCTCTACAGTCAAGGTATACCCTTATTCATGGGGATTTGGAATCTAACACCACACCCTTCTTTGTACATTTTTCAAAGAGATTGATCGTTGGACAGCCAAGATCTTGGAAAAGTCAAACGAAACCTTGCTCTTCTGGAGTTAAGACAATTCATTGGAGTGATTTGTAGGAAGTAGCAAGTACTTAAGTCTGCCTTTCTTGCTATCTGTTCTAATTTTTCTCAATCATAATCAATTAATAAACCCGGAGAGCATGCTAAGTATTTCTGTGAATCATGCAGACCGTGAGAGATGAAATAAGATAAGGTTTTAAGTGCCCAGTATTGCATGGACTAAAGGCATATAACTTTGTCAGTGGTAACTGTTTTGTCGATGATGTCCCCCCGCCAGGTGCATTGCTGTTGTGCGCCTCACAGGGTGAGGACAGTGACCTGCTGTGGTGTCTCAATCCAGACTCATTCCCTTTCCAGCGCTCCCTCATGGAAACACAGGTATGTGGTGGCAAGCAGTCTCGGGTCACACTTTGTTGCGATTTGAAATTTTAAAAATTGATGTCAATCGTCTTAACTTGTCTTGGGGGGTCTTCAAATGCTTCCAATATGGCACAAGGCACATTTTAAAGGAAGAGGTGAAATGTATGCTAGACAGGGTGATAATTAAATTGAAAGACGATGCTGTAAATTGTACATCATACAAATGCAACTTGCAGACGAAATCTCAGAAATTTTATCTTTCAAGCCTGCAAAGAAAGCCTCCCCCCCCCACAGTTCTTGGAAGAACAAGACTTTCTTCCCCATTCTTCCTTTTATATTAAACTCTCTCATAAACTAAGCACAGGCACTTGCCACGGGACAGAACTGAACAAAGGACTGAACGCCAAGGACAGGAAAAATCCTTGTTCCGTGTTGGTATGGGTCCTTTACGGTTAAGTCAAACCAGCTTACCCAAACCATTCCCTCCTGAGTTGGTGACACATCTCACATGCATATGTACGTGTACAGGCAATGTCACTGGTTGTCACTGTCCTCTATAGGTGACCCACATGATTGACAGCAGGACGTGGGTGATTGAGGAGGTCCCAGCGATCCCCATCCTGACCCCTAGGGTGGATCCGACCTCGGACAAGCCCCGAGTGCCCGACCCTCCAAGCGTGGTCACCCAGCATACCGTCATGCCACCGGCGTACGTGCTGCTCAGCTCAAAGGTAAAGACCAGGTCCCTCGTCGAGCCTGCCGGGGAGTCTAGTCACAAGTCCAAGCATGAGACCAGTCAAAGGCAACAGGTCCAACACTGACCGAGGAACGCTTTTGTCACAGTCCATTTGAATAGCTTGCGAGTTGGCTGACGATTGGACGAGTGTCAGAGTTGCAGGCATGTGCGATGAACTGGACTACAGCCCCAGGAACACCGACAGCATTCCGTCAATTCACGTCATGCTGATCAGATCTTGCAAAGTGGGATATCACACGGGACCAGATACCTAGATAGCCAGTACTCAAACTGAAAATACATGTAAATGACACCTCTTTTGGTGGGCTGGGGAGATCACCTGGATCCTTTGCTCACTGTAAAATGACATTTCTGAGAGCAAAGCATAGCTTTTGACTGATCCCCACTGTCATAAATGAAACAGAAACATGGTTTTTACGTCCAAAAATACTGCGTGTGCTTCATTCCCAAAGTGGTTGAGTGTTGTATTTCACTAGCAGACATTTGAACACCCAAAACGATGGAACAAATACTCATACATATCATGCAATCCACATTGTTACCATGGTTACAGGGAAGTTACCTCGTAGGCAAGCTGCGGCCAGTGGATCAGCTACGCCAGTTGATGCTCAACAACATGGGTCCAGATAACCCTGTGGTGGAGAGCTTCTTCAAATTGCACAAGGTAGAAACTTTTTTTTCTCTTATCCACAGACCAAAATTCACTCCCCCACTATGGTAAGCATTCTGGGTATTATGGCGTGGTTGCATGAATCAGTTCAGCTGTCTAGATGCATCAACCCTTGTGTTGTTTGATATCCTTTCAAATATTCCGTTGTTGGGTGATACATATTTGTCGAAGAGACCGAGGACCATGTTCCTTTCCAGCATTCCTGAACTTCCATTAAAGTTGGTGAAGGTTTGTTTGTGGTAGATAAGTCAGCATTCTGGTCAAACAACTAAAATAAACCTCACATAAAAGAGACATCTTTGGTCAGTGTCTGTGTAGTACAGATATAATGTGTACCCTGACGTCAGATATGCTGAATATCAGTGCGTTAACGGCGAGTTAGAGTTTGTCATTTCATTGTTTGCCTTTTTTGTATGCGGTACAATCCAGGAGATAGGTGAAGTTTGTGCAAACAGTCAGTAGCTTTCCAAACACTCCTACAGAATTTGGAAGAATCATCTTCGACAAGTAAAAGAACGGAATACGTGTGCAACATTTGAGCCGTTATTTTCTCTGTGTACTCACTGAATACCTCTGTGATGCTTTTGCAGCACGTTACTTTGAGCAGTCGAGGCCATGCTTAATTTGATCCCGCATTCTTTGACTTTGTACTTTGTCGCAGTGCACCAGCGTGACCTCGTTTGACAAATTTAATCGTGTGATGAATGTCATTTTGACAGGAGGACCAGGCCTGTGCCACGTGCCTGATCCTGGCCTGCTCCAGAGCGTCCAGCGACGTGCAAGTCAGCGAGTGGGCCACCCATGCATTCTTCCTGTATGGCGGGGTAGCTAGACTCAGGTCCTACGGGGCACCACCTCCAAATCCAACCGCTAATCTCTTTGGTATGTGAGAACATTTGTCTTGATATTTGAGCCTCTTCCCAGCTGTTCCCTATAATCTTGCAGCACTTTATTTGGTTGAGTTTTAGGAGGTAGTTTGTCAGTAATCTAGGTTTTCAAATGAAGTTTGCATTTGCCTTCATGGCTGTGATGCCAACTGGGTTGTTGCCATAGCAGTGTGCTTACATTTTTTGCTGATACAGGAATGAATGGCCACACATTTACTTGCTCATCAAAACCCACATTTTGTTTCTAGCCCATCTGATTCCAGAAATCTCTTGTCTGTAGGCAACCTTCAGTGTCATTCTAAACTTTCCATTTGAGCAGGAACATTTTATCCTCAAATATGGAGTCTTTTTTGCCGCGTCGTAATTAATTTTCGAGATCAAGTTGCTGTGGGAGTATTCTGTACCAATACAGTGGAAACATGCGTGTCCTTAGCAGAAAGTAACTCACCACAGTCATAGTAAATAATGCTGATATAATTGCATGGAAGTCTGTGAAGTGCAACGCCAAATAGTAAAGTGTTCAACAAGGAATGAAAGCCAAAACTTCAGAAAAGTAGCACCTTAATTTTGTTTGTCACTGTCCAACAGGGAGCACCACACCAGTGGTGGGGCAGAGACCAGACAGCCAGTATGGTACCACACTGACTAGTCCACCAACATCGGGTATATATGAAACCTTCTGCTGATTGTTAGCAATCTAATCAAGTTGGGAAGATGATGCGTGCGATTGTGAGAAGGAATGGTTTTTAATGTTTCTGAATTTTGACTCAGTGGTATGTCAGATGGTAGGCCTGTTTTTCTACATCCTTTGTAGTTCTTCAGCAAACAACAACTATGATACATCTATGTTAGAATTTCAGAGTAAATGTTTGTAAACCAAGAATTATCCGTTTGGAAGAAATAGATGAAAGTTTGTCCTTCTTTCTTTTCACTGGTCAATGCAATGGGGTATTTTGCACTGGCAGTATTTTGCTGGCAGATGCTGAGACAATCAGGGTATATGCATCGCTTTCAGTGGGTATTAGAGTAAATCATCATTCACTTCTTTTGAAGATTTTTTTAAGCACAATCAACTTATCTGGAACCAAAAGTAACCACTGATGTTCAGGGGGTCCCTTGAATCGATTCTTGTCACGCCGGGCGTGCGGCCTGCTTCAGATTGATGGTCTTTTTGGCCGGTGTCCGTGTTTGCAGGTCTGCAGCCCAGCATAGCATCCACGCCCCTCCAGGCTTCTGGTGGGTACCAGGATACTCCCAGGACCAGCGCCGGTCCATCCGCCCAGCCGTCCAGCGACGTGGAGTTCTCGGGCAAATTCAAGGGGCTGTGCCTGTACTTTGGCAGAATAACCAGGTAGGAGAGATCAGTGTGCAGTCCTCGAGGCAAAAAAAAATGATAAAAGTGAGGCCTCTCGTGGTCATTTTCAGTCGCTAACAGAAAGTGTTGTCTCTTTTCTGTGCCCCTAGGCCGTTGTGGGAATTACTTGTTGCGGTTGAGGTTACATCTGTTGAGTACAGATCTCAGAGAACCCTGGTAATATGCAAATTTCTCTGGAATTCTGGTTTGTATGGAATGAACATATTGGGGGCTTGAAATTGACATGAAAATATTCATTTGGTGAACAATTTCCATTGACTTTTGGGATAAGTCACGGTGTGGTAGATGAGACCGTCGCACGACCAGACACAAGACCACCAAGAAGACCATTCACAAGACCAGCACAAGTAACAGGGTGAACAATGCCAAAGGAAGGCTTTTGTTGCAGTTCAATTGAATAGCTTGTGGCTTGCATTCAGACTGGAGGTCTTGTGTTGGTCTTGGGATGGTCCCAAGAGGTCTTGTCTGCAACACTGAACAAGTTCCTTCAACTGTTATATTTGACTGATAAAGATAGAAACTTTGGGTTGAAGTTTACCTACTGTGTGATTTACACAATCTAACCTTTCTGAGAACTGAGACAATTTGAAACAGTTGGGTCTCTGCTTTGCAGGACTTCCTTTATCCATATGCTGCTGGGTTTAATTTGAAGTTGCATGACGTATACCCGGGGGATTTTCAAGATTTTTCGGTTTTCAAAATTCTTCAAAAATTCATAACTTCATTTACTGGACATTTACACCCACATAAATGACTGTCTGATTGCTATTCTAATCTGACAGACAACATCTATTGACACCCGAGTATTTCAGCCAGGCCTGCCGCCTTGTAAAGAGAGCCCAGATTGTGCGGTGTTAATATGTAATTTTCTTTTGTTCCTGAAACTGGCACAGTACGCAGCTAGAGTCTTTTCAATAGGGACCAGATGAGCGTGCAGCAGTATTGTATCACTCATCACTGGAGCGCTTTTGTCCTTCATGGTAATCCGCTCGCGCTGAATGCCACAAACAGTGGTAGAATCATTCAAAACAATGATGGATTTCCTCCGCTATTAACAACTGAAAAAATGTTGGCAATTCCCAACAGCTCAGTCTTTCGTTCTGAGTACGGTCTCTTGTTACGAGGCCCAGCTCTTTTGTCCGATTTTGGGCAGCCCGGCTTTGCGTATAAACCCAAAGAGTCCGGTATCGGAAACCCCGGCACCAAGTGGTTTATAGAGTGGCCTATTTCTGGACAGTCGTGCCAACACTGGTTTCTCATGTACATAATCAGCTATCAGCTGCATCACGGAACAATTGTGCCATATTTACGTAAGCGGAAACCGCCAAAGCGTATACAGTTGCACAGTGAACTGGACACTGAAATGATCTAAACGGTAAACTTGGGTCATACATGTATATCTACTGTTGAGTATGCAGCTGCGCAGAAAGTCTCTAGGGTTCCTGGGATTTCCCGGGTTGCCGTATGCTCGCCTCTCACTTTTTGGCATCATCGCTATTTCGGCCTTGTTGTTTACCCCGCATCTTCCCCCTTGAAACCCCATCTCTCTTTCCTTGGCTCGGCAGCTGGTGACCAACTTTGACAGCAGCGAGCTGTCCTGGGTCCTGGACGAGATGAAGGCGCTCAAGCAGTTTCTGGACAGAAATTCTCAGTACACAGCCGTAGCTGAGAGGTAAGACGCCAGGACGCCGCAGATGCAGTGAGGAAATAATATCGATTTACCCAAGCACCTTTTTTTACAGGCGCAACACTCGCGCAGAGTCCTGAAGTAAATATGTCGTACTCACAGTTATGTGTGTAAAAGGCATTAGCTCGAGAACCAGCGCGTGGACGAACACATGCGCGGACTCCACTTGTTTACACTGCACTTTCTGGTTCAAAATGACATCATGCCTCGGTATTCTCTACGCTAACATACCCAAGAACGTTTTCAAGCAGTAGCTCTTTTCGCAGTTCCATTTTTTTGAAACTGAGACCTTGCCAACATAAACACAGTGCAAATTTTAAAGTTCGCCTCAAGTTTCTTTCAACTAGTAACTTTTCCTATATTATGGCTGCGCAAAGTTGACTTGTTGGTGTTTTGTTGTTTTCGATCTTTTTCCGTGTTCTTTTTCCTTTCTTTCTTCACCCCAAGTAATTTGGACTTAAGTTTACTCATTTCAGTTTTTGGATTCTGGCAAATTACCTTAAAGGCTTTTAAAATGGAATAGTAGAAGTTTGAAATTATAACTTGGTAATCGAGTGGAAAGAAAACTACCTCTTCAGTAAATGTTGATCCATTGAACGTAATTTGAATATCCAAGGTCTGTGTTGAAGTATCAGGGGTGAGATTTCTCAGCTTTTCAGCTGATTTCAGGTTTTTTTTGGGGGGGGGGATTTCAGCTTTTTTTTTCCTCACTGGCTGTGTACAAAAGTAGAGGAGATTTTCACAGTTCAGCTTCTTGATGCCTTTTTCCCCCTGAAGTATGCTTACTGATTCAGGAACAAACCATGTCCTTGTTGGCCCAATCTGTCTTCTTAGCCGGCATTTGAGATGACTTTGCACAGGTTACCTTTCATTCACCCTGGTCATCTTCAACAGCATAATGTCTGCCGGGATGCCAAGCTTTGCTAGACCGGAATCAGTGATCGGTCGACCAGGGGTTCAGTATCAACGAGAACAAACCCAAATGGAACAAGGTAAATGGAACAAGAGAGTCAGATTGTGGCGTAGTTTGAATGACGTCTTGACACAGAATTGCAGAGAGCAGAAAATTAAGATTAAGCCCTAGTGCACACCCTTAATCTTTGTTTACGAAAGCCCTCATAGAATTGAAATGGGGAAAAATTCTTAATCGAGGACTATCTGCCTTGAGCAGAAGCAGTCCTCATTGGTTGAATTCGGTTGAAAAGAGCCATGCTGGACGGGACTGTTCATTTTGTTGGTAGTGACGTGCGCGCAACACATGTATCTCATAGTCGTTTGTGAACCAGCAAAGTGAAGTTCCCACCAAAGGAGCTGCCGTTGCTTGGAAAATAACATTCTCTCGGCCCAGCTCAGGCTCATAAGGTGTATCTTAATTCGTTTTATTAATGCACCAAAGCTTTATGTTCTGTTTTGAAACTTGATTTTTTAAAATAAGTCAGACCGGGATTCTCGATTTATCGGGAGGAGGCACCCTGGCCAGTACCGCGTTGAGCAGACGCTTTCTTTTGTTGGGAAATTTTAGACCGGAGTCGGGGGCTTCTTTCATGTGTCCCATGTTGGCTGTCGGTTCAACATATGCATGTTCTTCATGACCACGGAAAAGGCATATGTGGACTCATGCGAACTTGGGCTCCTATGCAGACAGTGATCTGAACATTTAAATCTGTTGACCAGTTATTTCCTTCTAAATTTTGGGAAGAACCCCTGTAGCAAAGTTGCTTGCTTATTAAAGGTCACAGATACGTTGGCCTGCTAATCTCAACATCTGGAGTTCAGTGCCGCAGACTGGTACTCCATTCAGGCTTTCAAGTCTCCTTGGATCCAGGATGAGACAGAATCAACCATTTCCGTTCAAAGAAAATTAAACCAAGTGGTTCACTGATGCAGAATTGAATTGCCTGAATATAATTCACAAGAATGAGATTTTATCCTCTGCAGCTGAAGCGGAGAACGCCGAGAGGAAAGCGCTGCAGCAGTTGGAGCATCTAATTAACAGCTGCTGCGAGGTACTGGCTCTCCTGAAGCTCCTCTGCTATCACCAATTCCACAATGTCACCGCAGCCCTGCCGCAGGTAACAACTCCACCGGTCTCCACCCTAGCCCTGTGTCTCAATCACTCGGCTGCTGCTAGTAATAACACGCATCTATATGAGGCAGATGCAGCCCCTTGCCAAAGACACATGCGTGTCCCTTATTTTTACTTCACAAACCTTCCTAAATCCTGCAAAAATCTGACAGGGTCTAATAAGCCAAGTTCACATTATGTGCGTACCGCAACCAACCTTTGGCATCCAACTCCTTGTAAACTTGAATGTTGCCTGGCCCCAGCAATCCCAAATAATTTGGTTCTCAATGTTGGCATACAGGAAACCAGGGACCAGTTGAAGCGGATGACACTCCGTGATTTGGTCATCAACGGGAAGGAGGTTAGTGTTCCAAATCATCATTCGGAAAAATGTTCACTGTATCAAGAGGAATATCCTTTCAAAAGATTCAATTTGTGGTAATTTCTTTCCCCGGTTTCAAAATGACTGAGCAGTGTACTAATTGCCTTTGTAGGTTTGTGACATGTTGATAACGGCCCTGATCAACTTCTACACCGGTGACAATGCGACGACCGATGCCATCAGTTCCAAGCTGCGAGACATCTGCCCGTCTCTCTACAGCCGAGAGGATGCTATATGCTCCAAGGTAGTTTGCTGATAAACACAAATCTTCTGTTAGACGGGTCACCTCAGGTTTATGCACTGTGCCAATTAGCTATGGAGGAGAGTGGAGCCTTGACCAAGATGATACATAGTTGGTGTTAAGGAATTCTTGAATGTAGTTGTAGAAGGTAACCGCTGGTTGATAGCAGTTGTAGACTATTCAAGATTCCCGTTGTCATGGTAAAACCCCAAAAATCCTGGGGAAAAAAGGTTTTCTGAAACTCACTGATTTTACGGGTCATTTTTTTGTGCGCCCCGCCAGGGACACGCTGCCTTGTCCTGCGTGTCCGTCTATCCAGGTGGGTACAAGAAGTCTTCCCACCTCAGTTAAGGATAAACTTAAGATTTCAACTTTGAACTTGGCATGTTGGTTGGTCTTTGTAGGTCGACAAAGGTCAGGGTCACTCATTCTGATTAAAATAAATATGAGGCGATTTCTTTGATCAAAAGTTTAAGTCGCAGGTTTGGTGGGGCATTTGTGTTAACACATCATTTCTGTTTCATTGAATTGACGGTGGTTTTTTCTAACATAGGTTCTGTCTCAATTGATACTGAGCAGTGCTTTCAAACTGATATATTGTCTCCGTTCCAGGCCAACGAGCTGATCAAAGGCGCCCAACAGGCGCAGACACGTTCAGTCAAAGAGAAGATGCTGAAGGAATCTCTGCAGGTAACGAAGACCATCAGAATTGAAACTTGGATGAGACATGTGTGCTCCTCAGGAGAAGTTGCTCGTTCAATCAGTGTTTGGAACACTCACTTTGTCCTATACAGTAGCAGGCATTTCGCATAATAACGTTCATGTACACGTTTTTCATGAAATGCCTTCACAAAATGGGGATGTCTCCAATCAGTTTTCCCAGTTGTATACACATATCCCATGTTAGCATCATAACGAGCCCTCCTCAAAGTTTGCCCGAATAAGAGGACATGCTGAAAAGTACTTGCTGTTCACTACAAATAGCCCACGCTCTTCCACAAAGCCAAAAAAGTATCACTTTCGACGGTTGCACTTGACGTCCAGTGTGGGGACGTGAAGCCAAGCTGTTAATAAAAGTTTGCAACTCCCAGTAATGGGAGTAATACGAGTCTAGCAGATCGTGACTTGGTTTGACCTTAGGCATGTCACTTAACCCCCCCCAGCTCGCCTCTCTCCAACCAGGGGTGTAAAATGGGTACCTGTGAGGGTAGAAATGGTTGTGGTGTTGGATTAGCTGTGTGCGTCTCCCCTGGGAGCTGAGATGGTTCAGGAAA
>NW_019091390.1:1357550-1368625 GCF_001949145.1 Acanthaster planci | reverse complement strand
AATGAGTGCTGTGTGAAAGGACCCATTGTTGTTATTATTTCTAACCTGATAGTTCTTGGCCATGAGAGAAAACATTGAAATCACATCTAAAGTATTTGGGGATGCTGTCCAGGTTTACTGTTTTTGCCAGACAGCATTGTCCAATTTTGCCAGAACTGCCAAATTTCCTCGTCCGTTAATCCCTTCACTGCGGGATTATTTTGACAGCGACTGCTGGGCTGTGGTATGCCCTGAATGGAGGGCTTTGTCCGGCAGCAGGCCCCATTGAACCAGCAGCTTCATGGTGAATAGACTGTATGTGTGGTATGCACTAATCCTCACACAACGGTGCGGTAGTAGCAATCCTCCGTAGCGAAGATTCACCTCATTCTGTTTTTATTCCATATTTCATGTGTTAGCTATTCAAGAGTATCAGTCAGCAGCTAATCTTGACTTCAGTCTGCAGTGAATATCATCAAGGTAAAGCATGTATGTCTCTAAGTAAGCATGCCATGCGAGGGTTGGTTTGGGAATGATAATGCAGGCCCAGTGCATCGCTGACCGGTAGCAAAGTTGGAAAGTTTTGGCCATGTTTAAAATAGGCTTCCAGAGCTACGGCTTTGTCTGTTGTCAGCGCGTCTCTGCATATGTCCAATGGAGTGAAGACCTAGACCTAGCTCTAGATAACAGATTTGAATGCAGCCTCAGTGTAGCACAAAGTTGGGATGTCACTAGGGAGAATCCAAACCTGATGTAAAAGTTACCAGCAGACCGACTAACTGACCAACTTTGAAGAACACATTGAAGAGCGTGAATGAAATGCCTAGTGATTCATGAATACGCTCCCACAGCAGCTCATGAGAAACAGGAAAGTTTATATGTTTTGAAAGTACCAGGGGCAAGTTTTATCAGTGACAAATCATCACCCATTGGTTGATTTTTAACTGGTGACCTCTGCGTGAAATATATACTGGGCACCAGGCAAAATCGACCAGTGGTTAACAAATTGTTTTGCTGATGGAACTTGTCCCCAACAAATTGATTTGCTGATGGAACTTTTCCCAGTTTTCGGAATAAATTGCTATTCATCGCTGTTTCACTGACTTTCAGTGTGTCCCAAGAGTTTATAATTGTGTTTGAATTGCTCAAATGGGAACGAGTTTTTCTTTGATCCTCCTGCGTTTCCAACAGCTCATTTTTACGACGGAGTCGTTGAGCTGAGTCTGTCGGCTGCTGCCAGGAGAGACCCACAGAACTTGGCGTTGCATTACTACAAGCACGGCAAACCTGCGGAAGACTTACAAGGCACGCAGGCATTCACTGCCAGGTAGGCTCCCTCCAAAGATAGACCAGTAGGACCATCCGAATCTTTCCTTTGCGTAAGGCATTAACTCTATCTTTTCAAGTCTCTTCCAGCAAGAAGCGTACCTCATTCCCCCAAGCTTCTATGCTGGAAACCAAAGGCACAGTCGTTGTTCATAAACTTTCACATATCGTGCCATTTGGTTGTACAAGTTCTTTATCTACTCTAGCAAAGTTCACAGCATCATTTAGCATTGCCCTTTCATCATTCCAATTTCAGATATGAATGTTACAAGTGCGTGATAGACATCTTGGACGAGCTCCTGGTTCTGAGCCAAGCGCACCCCACGTCCCCCGTCGTCCCGACCCACCCAGGCCCACCCCCTCAGCCAGATCCCAACCAACTGTCGAGCCAAGACGCCAAGGCTTACGTGAGTGTCACCCAAGACATCGGCTCACTTGCTTAATCATCACTACAAGACTGTTTTGTATGTACCGCGCAGTCCATAGAATTGAGGGAGGGGCTCTGGGAGAGTTCCTGGTTGAACTCATGCTAGGGAGT
The DNA here is from genome assembly GCF_001949145.1 of Acanthaster planci. The sequence goes on along the minus strand of NW_019091390.1, from coordinate 1,366,782 downwards.
AGGGTTTCACCATGATAGGCAAAACAACTACTGATGATGTACCGTTGCAGTACAGATGTTGTATTTCGGTAACTGAAGTATTGCCGCTATGTCAGCATTCATGCTTCTAGAGATTGCTCTGAATCAAACCATGCCCTGAATCCCGGTAAACTCAATGGTCAAGGGGTTAAGACATCTCTGCAAGTAAGCAGGAAGACGTGGGTGCAAATATCAACTGAGCGAACTGTGGTTTTTCCTCATCTCTTGGACCACACTGAGAATACAGTACGAATGTGCGCATCCGCGTAAAGGCAGAACCTAGTAGGAAAATTAATTCATATCCCTGATCCCCAAGACAATACTATCGATGAACCAGAGGTTACTCTGCAAAGCATTGTGGCAAAATTACACCTGTAATTACTGGGACATGGAAAACTTTTGAAAAAGGAAAAAAAACCTCTCAGAAGGGGAGCTTGAAGCCAAGTGAGATGGGTGGGGATCCTCTAAATTCCCAAACATCTCTTAACCAATCACACAAGTTACACAGAGAGACCCCTCCCCCCATCCACAACCCCACACATCAAGTGCCTTCAACCCCCTCCCAAGATAACATGGATAATTTGGGTGAATTTTACTGAAACGTTTCTTGTTTCCTGTGCTGTGTATAAATAAATAATTGTTATACTTATATTTTTTAAAAAATATAAAACATTTATAATTGGAATCTTTTGTAAAAAATTGACTCAATTTAGCCTGTGGCTTCAGGTCCAATTTCAAAGAAGTCAATTCTTGGCGCTGTTCCTCTCATATCTTACTGATGATTCCTCAATTGCTCGTAGATGGAGGAGATAATGCAGAAGGCTTTGGCCTCAGATGACGAGCTGTTCCATGTAGCTCTCTATGATTGGCTGATAGAGAAGGGACTGAAGGATCGCTTGCTTCAGGTAACGCTGGATCCCAGGTAGTCTCTCTAGTTAAATAATGAACACTGTTTTTATTGCAGAGAGTGATTTGATTTGATTTGTAAAATGCTGCCTCGTCCTTTTCTCATAGATCTCATCTCCCTACGTGGAGGAGTACATGAAGCGAGCCACGCAGTACTCGGCCGACAGCCTGCAGCTGATGGATCTCCTGTGGAAGTACCACGAGAAGACGGGTAACTACCCCGCAGCTGCCAGGATCCTGCTCAAACTGGCCGAGAGGCATAGGTGACTATGAAAAGCGTATCGTTCTCAGCACAGTCGGGTGTCATGGGGAAACAGGGGATTGGGGGGATTTTTGCTAAACTTTGATCAGCCTGTTCTGCGTTTTGCAATGCATGAGAAACATTCCAACTGCGGTCCTTCGTCAGAGCAACTCGCGGTCTGGCAGAGCAAAATGCATTGATACGGTGTCCAAGAGGGTTCTGCAGCCCAAAAGTGTGAGCGTATGTCACAGATTGAGCCTTAGTCACCCTTTGAACAGAATCAGTGCTTCATTAAATCTACTGTTCAGAGATGATCGCAGGTTTTGCTGATCAGTTGGCAAGCTGTGGCTGGCCATCGTGGGATGTTGGAACGCACACGTCAAGCTGTGATTGGTCAGAGGGGGAGGGGCTTAATGAGTCGATCTGTCTGTTGACTCTAAGGTTGAGCTCGCTGGCACTTTGGCGGTGTCATCCTCTCCCAACTTTGGGAGTTGACAATTTTGAACCTGTTCCAGATTAAATTCTCTGAGCTACTGGCAAATATTAACATGACCCCTCCCGGTAAAAGTCACTGAACTCTTACTAAGAAAGTCTCAGGAAGCTTTTGTGAAGTTCCTGATTTCTCAACTCGTTGCCTCACTCCGTCTTCGTCACCATTACAGCACCGATGTGAAGTTACAGCAGCGCATCGAGTACCTGTCTCGCGCAGTCATGTGCGCTAAGAGCAGCAATCTGAGAACGAGCACCAGCAGCGAAGGGGAGTTCCTGCAAGAACTGGAAGATAAATTAGAGGTTGGTTAGGAACGAACTTATCGCTTGCAAGATGACAGTTACCGCCGAGTGGAATGAAAGATAAAAAGCTAATAAATGTTCTCATTTGTGAAGTACGTAATTCAATACTGTAATGTTCAAATGCCTCAGACGGTATCGACATTGGCCCATACCCCCGAGGCTTTTCTACTAGCAACAGCACTGAACGTAATAAAGTTCAGGAAATTTTACCAAGTATTTGTAGTACCAAATCTGCATATAAATCAAAACTATACAGTCTTTGCAGTTTCTAAAAGCACAACATTATCCCTTTTTTGTCTTTTCCTTGTTTTGTTTTTTTTTTTGCCAATGTGATCCCAAATTTTTTCACCAGGTGGCCCGACTGCAGTTGCAGGTGTATGAGGCAATTGCTCGTCACAGCACAGCTCATCCCAGATTCCAAGAGGCCTTGTCCAAGCTCAACGTAGAGCTGGTGGACATTACAAAGGTTAGGCTGGAATATTTTTGTAACTGACTGCTCGTGCGTTTGTGATCAAGTAGAACTTTAATCTCCCAGAACCAAAGCTACGTTGTTCATAACTTGGTAATAGCATGGTGGAATAAGTTTAAACGCACAGTTTTAAACCTACTGATCCAGCATTTATTTCCCCTCCTTGAGCACCTCTTCTGTCGATAAACTGAAGCAAGTCAACAATTGACTGATTTTTATAATCCATGTCTAAAATTTGCATTTTTTTTTAACACCCTTCTAAGCACTACATCTGCGAAGCTTGCCTCTCGTGAGCAACGCTAACATCTTGAAAAGAGACTACCATAGGCGCCATTCGCTGCAGAATGCTGTGGACTTTCAGCGAACAGGGACTGAACGATTTTCAAAGTGAGGGGAGGGGAGGCCGGTTGTGAGACCATCGGGCATCAGCCGTTAATAGGCTGCTCCATTAAGCCCCACCCCATTGTAGGACCTGCAAAAATTGGGGAGGTCGATCTTCCCCCCCCTCCCCCAGCAGAAAACTTTTGGTCACCAGGAATTGACTGTTGGAGATTTTTATGCATTATAAGCATACCATTTTTTAACAGATCTTCTCTGTCTTTGTCCATGAATGGCAGATAAACGTGAGTTTTGCACTTTGTAATGAGCGAATAGAAATCATTTCCCAGTCACTCAGAGGAATTGATGGCAGTGTGTCGTTTTTGGGGTGTTGTGGAGTGTCCGGCGCTTCGGTAGACTAACTGGTTTGATCGTGTGGATTTTTTGTCAGCTGTACGGAGAGTTTGCTGATGTGTTTGACCTGTCTGAATGCCAGCTGGCCATCATTCACTGTGCTGGCCACTATGACCAACAATTGGTTCAGTCTCTATGGCAGCAAATCATCGACAAAGGTTTGCGTCTTGAGGAGATTTTCATCCTCAGTCTCTGTCTCCTTTAGATGGGAAATAAAACTGACAGAAAGCCTGACTGAGTGATTGTTTTGCTCTCAGAAATATGTCCAAGCTTGTAACATTGACTGTTACTGCAGGTGTATTTCTTTTGTTTGACATTACCATCAAGTCCACAACACTGCGATTGACTCTTTGAGAATGGGATTAACTCCTCCTTGTCTCAGATTTGACCGGAGATTTTTCAGGGGTTTGTTAGAATCGGAAAGCTTTTTGCAAGAGATTCATAATTTTCCATGTTATTATAAAATGGGAGCATGTCATTCCAAATATGAAAAATATTTATTTTCCAAGAACAGATGTCGATGTTCCTCCGTGTGTTTATCCAAATGTCCCTTGTGTCTTCTGGCCAACATTGACTTGGGTTTCACACAAATTATGTCGCCGTGTTTATTACTTACAGAACTCAACGAGAGCATGGACAAACCTGGTGACAGCAGGATGACTATCCTAGCCAAGAAGCTTCAAGCATTGGGACGTATTTACTCCTCCCTAGAACGCTACTTCCCCCTGGGTGAGAACTCTTCCGTTTTGGTCGATTACTCAGACTCGGACTCATGATTACAAATCTCACTTCATTCTGACCCCACAAAAGGCTGCTCAGTTGTTGTTGTTTTTATTCTGCGGAGGAACTACAAGACAAAAGAATGTTGCTTAGTAAAGGGAGTTTCCAACAGGCCACCACCCCCCCAGAATTGGGGATGGAATGTCCCGATTTTTGAAGAGTTGTGTTTTGGTGGATTTTGGTCCCTCAGCATTTCTGATCCTGTTCCTGGAGAAGCGAAGCTGCGAGCTGAGGTGGCAGAGCGACTGGGTGTTCCGATGTTTCCGGGACATCGGCATACCCCTTCCGAAGCTGCTGAACGTATATGATAGCCTCTTCAAGGCAAAGGTAGGCTTTGCAAATTGTCTGAATGCATGAATTATTCCATGGCCAAGCCATTACAGTCAATTTATATAAATTGAACACATCCAACCGACATTAAATAAACCATAAAGCAAGTCGTTAAAAAACCTAGGAGTGTTTTAAATAATGGATGTTAAACACACTTTTTGTTGAGTGGATAGCATAGGACTAATTATTAATAATTTATATTAGGCTGTTTTCATTTTTAAATGATCAGAAGTGCATTTTTATTAGAATTATGGTGCATTAGCCAAAGAGCTGCTATAAAATTTAAAATAAACGAAGTGCCCATTAAAGATGCCCATTAAAAGAGTGTGTACGAGATTCACTTAATACCTAGACTATCATCAGAGAGAATGAAACATTGGTTGTACTGAGGACAGTGTTGTATACGAGACCTTGATGTCCGAGACCAAGACCAGGACTTCGAGACCAAGACTTTTGCAGGTCGAGACCAAGACCGAGACCGGCGCTTTCGAGACCGAGACCGGCCCTCCCAAGACCGAGACCGGCCCTCCCAAGACCAAGATTTTGACAGGGCAAGACCGACAGTCTCGAGACCTACAACACTGACTGAGGACTTTGGTGCAATAAAATGGCCAATGATGGTTAGGGATAACTATTAACAACAGTACATGACATAAGGCCAAAAAGTGTTCAGACAAAATTTACTAGCTTCTACTGTAAAAAGATGTTGGATTCTCTATTTGGGGCATTCCCTGAGGTTAGGGCACTGTTTGTGATGGTGTCCTTGTTACATGGGTAATTTTTAACACCTGTCATGTAGAGTAGGTCATTTACTCTGTAAAAATAACACACACCTCTGTATTCTGCCTTGCAAGACGTGAAACAATGTCAATTTGGAATCCACATGCACGGAAAATAGCTGTTCTTATTACGGAACCCACGTAACAATGGACACCGTCACAAATTGTACTCCAACCTCATAGAATGACCCATTTCTGCCAGGCCTCGTTGCCTGCCCCTCCCCAATGAGCAAGCATGACTTGCCCTGTTTGCCTTGAAATACCTGCATGCATGACTCTGAGAGAAGCGATTGGCACCAACAATCCACTATAGCTTTGTGTGTAATTGGAGTGAACAATCGACTCAAATAGTCGTGGCTTTTTCAACAGTTACCGGAATATTGAACATGTACGCAGACAGGGGAAGTTAATCCTCTGATTGAATTATGAATGCTTTTGAATGACTGCATATTTTACAGAAAGTGCAATGCTGCTCACTTACTGAGGCATCTAGGGCATATTCCATCGAGCGCAGAAAACACAGGTGCACAAGTTTTAAACGTCTGAGAAAGAGAGTATTTGTGTACGTCCCTGAAGAAGGAAAAGTAACAGGTGACCCAGCAATACAGCCTGGCTACCGATGCATGACAAGCGACAAGGTCACAGTCCTGACCTGTTTGTGTCTTTGTGTATCCTTTTTGTCCACTGACAGGACCCCCACTGGCAGACATCACCTCAGCCATTACATCTACTCATTGCCATCTGTGCTTTGGTGAAAGCCTTTACCGATTCGCCCAGTTGCGTACCGGTTCACGAAAGGTATAGGACGCATGCAGACTTGTTTCTTCTTTTTGGCTGCAATTTCCTAGCCCATCCCTGCATTTGCTTCTAGCTAATATGTCCTGTCAGCACAAAATGAACTGAAAGTCCGAATTTTCAAAAATTGAGATTTTGGTATTTTAAGTTAACTTGAAAACAAGCCTTCCAATGGTATCTAACACTTTGGGTAAAAGTAGGGTGAGGGTGTGACGTTATTCTGGCTGCTTTGGGCCTTTGTTTCCAACACTGTTTCAACATTTCTGACCAGGCATGAAAAATGCTACGTAGATCATCAAAATTAGTCAAACAGTAACGTTTCTAAATATCTAGTCCTGCTAAAAATGTGGAATTAAATAGAAGACAGGTTACTCTTTCCAAATATCACAAAACCCAAGATTTGGCCACCCCCTTAATTTCTGACTTCAAACCGTCATAAGGCGTTATAGCAGAGTGCAAATTTCCGCTCATTTTGTCTTGACAGGTGACAGATGCAAACGGCTTCTTAGGTTTTTTCTCCAGCACAATTGTATCGCATGGTGTTTGACCATTCGACCCACCCATTGTACCAAGGATTATTAGATGAAACTTTCCATTCAGCCAGTGTGAAACACTGTACTACAAAGAATGTGGGAAATGGGCACGTACAGAAAGCCGCGTATTATGAACCAATATTGTTGAGCCCGGCTGTTGCCGCTGATTTTGATCGGTTCATTTTGTTTTCTTGATTTGTAGTTTTTGTTTCGTTCCTTTCAGGCGGCAGTTTGTCAGTGTTTGCCTGGATGCAATCGCTCACTACAAAGTGGAGTTGGAGGCTACGACAGGCATGCCGCAGCCCGTTCAGTCCATCCTGAATAACTTCAAACAACTGCAGGCCAAGTTGGATCGTCTTCAGATTACTAAACCATAAAAAAGAAAATACATGTACATGTGAAAAAAACATCTACAAAGTAAAGACGGAAGTGACTGGGGCCCTTGCAATGACCGTGGTACATTTGCTGTAATGCACCCACGGTTATTCAGACGTTACTCAGGAAAAAAGCTGAATACTGAGAAGACATGTACACTTCCAGACAAGAAACTTTAGGCGAGACCCTGGCCCTAAGTGCACTTAAAGGCGCTCAGTAAACAAGGATTTATAATCTTGGGAATTTTTCTATCATGAATTTTTATGCTACATTGCTGTTGAATTACTGTACCGGATTACACCTAGCGGAGATTGATCTTTGAATTGATCTGGCTGCTTATCTTTGGGTAATAGAAAAGTACCACCTGCGCACTTGTCACCAGTAACACTAGACAATTGGGGCTGTTGTTGAAAGAGCATCTGACCCCATCCCCAGGTGGGTCGTTCCACACTCAAGGGGGGGGGCAAAGTACGACGATGAGGGGCTTGGTAAAGGGAGCATGGCAATGTTATTAGGTTATCCCATCTTCTTGAACATTGCACTCCATTGTGAGGAAAGATACTCCATGCCAAGAGTGTTTTGTAGTGTATGTAGCATGAACCAGAAGTTTACCATGATATGTAGGAATTTAATCTCCAGATACTGTGATTGTCATTCACCTAGTGTGGACATTCCTTTGTTTTTGTGCAGTTCAGAAAACTTGGTGAAACACTAATTTTTCTCGAGCTTGGGAACACGATTTTCAGCTGGATTTTTGTTAAAAATGTGTCGACTGTTCCTCTTCCTTTTACGACAGACGACCCTAACCCCAACATGCTTCTAAACTTCTTTTTCATAGAAGGGGAAACGTCCTGTGGACAGCTTTTGTTCACGAGTTGATGCCAGGTATATAGAGTTAGCTGATTACCTTCGTTCTCTCAAAATAAAATCCACACACTGTCAAAAACTCCACTTGAGTTGAGGCCACCAGGCTTTTATGTCAATTTTTCAAGCATCAACTGAAAGCAGTGTAACAACACTCTTCCATCCATAGCTTCGCTATTTAAAATAACTCCAACGAGAAATTTGAATTTCTTGAAATGAGTGTGAATTGCTGACCGCTGGCTTTCTAGAGAAATGGGTGACATTTTGAAAACTTGTCGGCGTGCCTTTTGGAAGGAAAAAAATTATAAAATGTAAGCACGTTGGCCAATAAATTGAGGATACAAGATGTCAATTCGACATCCAGAATCTGTCACAAGATGGACAAATGTTCACAGTTGGTTGGTTTGTTTTACCTTGTGATTCGTTTCCTCTTTTGTATTATTATTTAGGGGAATACTTGTTTTGGAGACTTTTAGGGGGGGGGAGCCAACGCCTCCGAGAAAAAAAAATAGTGGTGGTTTGAAATGAACTGGATATCTTATAAGTTGGAGTACGTAAAATTGTACATCGGCGAAACGATTTGTGCCCCGCTGCTTGAAAATGAGTTACAAGTCGCCAGAGCCACTTTTGAATAACAGAAATTTGAAAAAATCTTGCAAACGTGGAAAAAAATCCATGGATACCGTCGACATTTCATGAGCATTATGACTGCTTTTCGCAAAGCGGGTGCCATTTTGTCTTATATCTGTCCAAGTCAATGTTACTTTCGCAGACAACTATAACTTGGGGAGAAACAATGTGCCGGTTTCTTTTGATAGTAAAAACACAGAACGACCGACAAAGCATGCGTGTGCTGTCCATCGTGTCAAATCTTGTGCCACTGAGAGTTGGCTCTAGTTTCCAAGAAGTTGCTGAAATGAAATTCCTCCTCACTTTGTTACTTTATGTTCATAACTGAAAATATCTCAACAACACAATTTGAGCCTCAAATGAAATTCGCAGTGAAAGTAGGAAATACTGTAAGCTTTAATTTGATACCCAAACAATATTTTTCTGACAATTACTTTGAAGGAAGTAAATGCGACTTTTGGGTTGCGGTTTTTTTCCGTGGGTGGGACATCCTGATTTATATTAAATATAAAGTGTGCAGCAGCATTACAGAATTACACCACCATTAAAGGTTTAAAACTACACATATTACTAATCATACTGTCCGTGGAAACATTGGTAGAGCGAACTCTGAACTGAAATTCAGGAAACCAAGCCTCACAAAGAACAGAACGGTCGGATGTAAACAACCACATGAAAAAAAAATTCCGCAAACGAACGTCGTACGGTCGGTGGTGGTTGGTCATTACAGCAACGAATTACATACTGTCGAACCTTTACAAGCCAAAATAGGATCCTACTGTTCATCAAGCAATAATGAGCTTGAAATGTAAAATACGGATGAACATAGAAGAAATCGTCGGTATAAAAACAGTTTTCCCAAAAGTTGTGATCCCTTATTCAGCCCATGTACTGAATAGTAACTGTGTAGTTACATGTACATATGTATGACTTAGTCTATGTTGTAACATTTGAGTACGGCTACCCGTTTAAAGAATTATAATGAAAT
>NW_019091390.1:1253265-1352043 GCF_001949145.1 Acanthaster planci | reverse complement strand
TTATAAATGTATTTCAACCTTTTCCCAGGGACGTTGCCTCGTCCCAAGTAGCGGATGATCGACCATCCAATTACAGCCGGAACTCGGCCAATAGTGTTACTAATCTTATACTACAACCGCACCAGTGGATTCCGACTGAACTTCACAACAAAAAAGGACTTGTCATCGGGTCTTTAAAAAAACTGAATTGGATTCTTCGTGACTATTTTTTGTTTCCCGTCTCACTTGTGCTAACACTTTTATGGGGTCATAGGTCATATCCGGTTCAGATCAGAGTGCCAGCTGCGCTGCATCTAACCAAATGGATGATTAAGAGGTACACTGATCGATAGCTTTTAAGTTTAGACAGGCGTATATAGGTCTACTCAATTCCAATCGCATGCAGCATTAATGGAAAAAAATCACATACTGTACAACTCGCTTTTCGCCACTCATTATGCATTTATGGACAAAATAAGTATCAATTCAGCTAGCAAGCACAGCCAAAGCCGCGGTATCGTCTAATTATTATGGATAAAGTGGGTACAGTTTTATAAAGATACGGACATGACTCGCACACGAAGCCTGCAAGCAAGACCAACGTCATGTTGGTAAGCAAGACCAACGTCATGTTGGTAAGCAAGACCAACGTCATGTTGGTAAGCAAGACCAACGTCATGTTGGTAAGCAAGACCAACGTGTTGGTAAAACGGTGATTGCTTTACGGGGAATTTTTTGTCAACATAAGCATACAAGAAATAAAAATAAATGGATTTGTATCATTGCATGTCTGTGGGTAAGCCTACGCCAGCCGGAGCTGCACGTAGCGTATGCCAGATTTACCCATGCAGTTCAAAGTGAATATTTTTTCGTAAATTAGGCCTACTCGATCTAAGCTAGACTTGGGTTCTTACAAATGAAATGAGCACATGCTAGGACAATGCTGGCCAGTGCTCCGGTCATGGCAGCTGACGTTTCGAATTCGCTCTTCCAACTGGAGTAAAGCACGCCGACGCATCGTGTCATCCCGACCGTGAGAAAGAGACACACGCTGGTGGCTATGACGATAATAATACTCCAACCGCCATCAGGTGATCTGGCCATACCTACTAGATGATCGCCAAAAGGTTAGACAGGAAGAAAGTTTGTAACTATTAAGTGCTTGATGTAATGAACTAAAATCAGCAAACACTGCCCGAACGATCCCCATTGATGTTACATTGCAGTTGTTTTGGAAAGATCTCTGTCCGTCGTCGCGTCGTTAACCATGTGCCATGATTGTTCAGTAAACGAACGCCGGCTAGATATTGCATGCGCTTAGTACGTTGCTGAGGCCTACTTGTCAGCTCCACACCAACGACTGGTGAAAATAGTTATGTTTGGATAATTACATGATCCAGGGTGAGTGTGGGTCAGGAGCCGAGATGGCCAAACTAGGCGATTTCTTCCTGGCTTCGACTGTGGCAAGTTGGCTAGACCAAAGTGATACGAATAGACGCCTCGCAACCCAAAGGCCATCGATCTGTACAGCTGGCCATTTATAATGTGTTAAAAAATCTGATGAAAATATTACAAAATCTGAATAATATATGCACCTGTAATTCCTGCTTACCAGGAACGCCTCCCAATTTAATACCGATAATGAAAAATGTGCACTTTCAGGCAATTGTATTCTTCCGCAAATTTTGGCTGTCCACACGAGCTAAAAAGGGGGTAAGAGACTTTTTGAAAATAAAAGAAAGGTCCGCTCAGCAGAGCGCCGCTTTACGAGACGATAATACGACCTTTGGTTTTGCCTGTTAACCACCCGTCTATGGAGGTCGCACTTTCACTTCTAGCTAGGGTGCAATGGCGAACTAGGCGCATATGGGGGAAGGTATTCTAATGTATAACTCTATGGACCGGGAGGGCGGGGACCAAGACCCCCTCCAAAAGGAGCCCCTCCTATTTTTATTTGAATGATTTTCTGGTCTATTTCCTTGCCCTCCTTCCAAAAGCGTGCAAGACGGGCCAAAATTTAGCCGCAACCCTCAGAAGGCAGTAGGCCTAAAAGGTTGACGGCCGACAAAATATCTCGAAATTGGCCCCGAAAACGAATCGGCCGGCCGAAGTTTGTTTCTGAATCTGCCCTTGGTAACGAGTGAATAAGTGACATGCATTTTATCAAAAGCCGAAAGTTATGTACCTGTTTTAGTAGGTAAAGTTAGATGGACTGTGTTTGATTTGATCCTACGGCAGAACTGTTGGTGGTATGGTTGTAGGACAAAACCCCCATTTTAATCATTGTGGCCAAGGCGGATCTCAAACTTCTGTAAAGTTTGTTTGGAACCTCTCTTTTGAAACAGCTTTTTTTCCTAGGGGTCAATTTGGAATCAACTTGTCTATTTTATGTCTTAGTTAATCAATATTCCTAAATACCTCGGACAGTCTTACTATTCAAGAACGTGCAACTTGACCGTGTATATTTTGATAATGCCCGCTACGTAAATCATGCACTGGCGCCTGGCCAGTTTAATTAATTCCGATTGGTCAAGAGTCTGCGTGCACTGGCACGGCTTGCCACACGCGCGCCAAGCCCATATAAGGAGATTTTTAAGTTGGACCCCTATATAATAAAATGGATGGGGGTGTTTGGGAAAATAAAAGTGAAATTCTACACTAAAATCGCTGGAAATCCGTCATATATTGACTTCTTTTGACTCTCTGACTGAAAAGGTATTTATGAATGGGAATAAATAATGTGCTAAAATATAGAGACTGCGTCCACTCTCTTTAGGCGGTCTGAAACACACGTTGAAGACCGACCAAGCACATCTTTATTGCCTTATTAATAAAGGGCAAGATGAAACCATATATTCGCGAAGCAGTAAGCTGTAAGTGTGATCTGTTTGATTCTTCGTTTTGGAGAATTATTTACCGAGTACAATGTTGGAATTCTTTCGCACTATCATGCGTGTCGCCAGGACTTTTCCTGGGTGAAATTTCCCGTGGGGGATAGCACCTTTTTCCAGGAGGCAAAGCTGAGAGGTAATGGAGGCATTCATCGGCAACAAATTGAAGAAAAAAAGCATTAACAGCAGAAGGGCGTCAATGCTGAGGCATGTTTATAAGCAAAGTGGATTATGCAACCCTTTTCATCTATTTTTCTTCGCTTTCTGCTCTTTTTTCAATTATTTTCTTGGGGACAAGCGAATCCCTTATCCCCTTTGCGACGCCCAATGTGTACAATATATATGTACTTTAATAGTATTCAATATCTCCATTAGTTAAAATAGTACGGTATTAAACACTCAGTTTTGTCGGAAATAAATTGACGCACCCAGCTTCTCTTTTATGCGCATGCTTACAGCTTAAATTTAAACGTGGGGTAAGTTCGATCAAGGACCATAGTTAACCATAGTTTATTTCTGATCGAACGCACGCTAGTCACGTCGATGGTGATTGGGCTAGTCTAGTCAGCTATTCGCGATCAGCCCATCGAGGTTGGTCGCATCGTTGGTTGCTGTAAATCGTTTTTAATAGCACAGTGCATAGAGGACCAGTTTTAAGAAAAATGCTGGGAAAATAGGATGTCACTACTAAACGACCATTTTCACTTTTATTTGTGCTATTTCGCAATTCCTGCGGCCAAATTTTCTCCCCATCTGCCTGATGAGCTGACAACGGTTGTCGTTCGCACATCAACTTCACTACACATGCCCTAGGTACGTCACGAACCGACCACTAGTCAGTGGTCCTTGATCGAACTTGCCTCGGGTTTATACCTGCTATGTTTCCCCAGATACTGTATTTTCAAATTCATTCAGCGATAACGATTTTGTGCATGCGCAATATTTGATTGCGTCATTTTGTCAAACAATTTCAAAATGTTGTTCAATCGAATTCAAAATATTGGCATACCTTTTCCGGTAGCTTTCGAATTCATTTCGTCTGTACGCTGAAACTTGTCATTCGTCACAGTTTGTTCAGTCGAAGTCACACATGGTTCGCAGATCTAGATGACTTTCCAATGAACCTCTTTTCTTCTCTCGAGTCTTTTCTCCACACTGTCCAGTCGTGACAGGTTCAACTGATCGGTGCTGTTTAGAGAAACCCAACAGCTTTGAACATGATCATACGCAGTATTCCGGCAACACTTCTGGCCCAATGCACTGCGTTGGTTCGTCTACACCCACCAAACAAGCTCTTGCTATCGTGTTATGGGCATGTCTTTCCTCTGGCGTCGGATCCAACTGGACCCTACATGTACTTGGCATTAACGGCCGGGTCTCTGTTACAGCCTACAGTAATCGACAGGCGTGTGTATCAACACGCACAACCGCGCCGGAGACACGGAAACTTAGTACCACTTTGGGAGAAAAAGTCCATTTTGCGCTTTCGTGCAAAATGTCTGTCTTCTCGTGATACATGTACATGTACATTTCAGCAAAGGCTGCACAACGAGCGACAGTCAAGGCGCTCTGACAAAACATGCACTTGAACGTGATCGAACAGTAAGCAGGACAAACAAATCTACACAACTGGAAAGCAAACTTGTCAAGCTAAACCTCACAGTACAAATTGTGGACAGAACAAAGGACTACTCACGGCATTTGGTAGTTATAGGCATACTCACATGAACACGAACGAACCCGTATGACCCTGCCCCTGATCCTTACACGGTAGCGGCCCGGCCGGGTTCATTGCTAATATGGAGAGTGTAACCTCGTTCACATGGTGTCGAGCAGTGCGCCCCGCAGCAACCGACTCCATCTTCCAAATAAAAGTGGAAGGGATCATTCATTCACTGACTTTTACAAATTTTGTATGGGGTATCTGATATATGAAAACATGGTCGATTTGTGTAGCGTTACTATCCCCAAACACGACTTTGAAAATGTTAAAAATCTTACTCAGCCAAGGCTCTTATTAATAAACTAATTATAAACCAAAATCGCCTGAAGAAGGACATTTAATAAGGGAGAAATCCGTCACAATTTAATGTAATACATAGGCGCCATATAACCTCGTTCAAAGTTTTCCTATCGCTTTTCAACAAGTTCTGCGTCACCTCTGCCTCGGCAGATCCCTAAAGCCTGCGAAAACCATCCCGACATTTTTGTGCCCATTGACCCGTTTTCTTAAAAAAAAAGTCAACCTTTGAATTCCCTGTTGGACTCCACATAGAGAGTGTTTTGATCAATAACTCAATTGATTATAAACTTGTTTTGTGGATGGGGCCCAGAAAACTCAGCGCTTTCAAGTTGGGAATAATATGTCTCCACGTACGCCCTATGATACCCCCACAAACAATACAACTGCTCAAGCACAAAGGGGACATCGATCACCAATGTCAATGGAAGACCGCGGTTGCCAATACACCGGGGTCGTCGCCGACACAGCTCAGCTCGGAGAGTTAACAGTCGATGTGCCCCATGCGGCGGTCTGCGCGTGACTAATTGTAGTAGAAAACTTGGCTTCTGGAAAATTCACTAACTGACTTCTGTTTCTTCTCTCATCCGGGAACCACATCCGGATTTCGAGGCAAGCGCCTTATACATGCATCTCACATTCCTGATTCAAGAAGGTACCGGTTACTTTTCAGCAAAGTGCGGATAATTGTAGACTCCCAGACGACAATTCATATTTTGCCAGAACGTGAACTGCAGACGCAACTGTTCCCAAAAACGCACGAGATTAGTGAACTTGTATCGTATGTATAGAGTCAGTGATCTCGGATAAGTTCAACTCCTGGGATATTCACTGTTTTCCCCTCATACACGGCGAGTTGTCCAGTACTTTGGTCATCATGGCCCAAGTTTCTGTCAGTAAGTTGTCAGCGTCCACTCAACGTAGCAGTGAGGCTCGTGGTGGTGGGCCTTTGGGTGGAAGCCGCCCCCAGGCCCGTTACGAGTGCACCTACAAGATGGAACCGGACAAAAAGTTCATGTCGCATCGCGCCGGGGGCATCATTGAGGATGTGCTGCAGACGGAGCTACGTGACGCCAAGTACGAGCCCGAACGGAGTCAGAACCTCTGCCGCTACCTCGCCGACACCATCAAGAACAGGGTCAAGGAGCTGGAGTTTAGCCGCTACAAGATCGTTGCCATCGTTACCATTGGCTCCCTCGATCAGAACGCCTCATCGTACGCAAGCCAGTGCGTCTGGAACGAAAAGTACGATACCTACGCCGAGTTCACGTTCAAGAACGGCTCGCTCTATGCTCTCGGGACAGTGTACGGGATTTATCAAGAGTAAACGCTGCAAAACATTCCTGAAGTGTGCGGTTGCTTGTACTTCGGAATCGCTGAGGATACTGATGGGCAGTGACAAGATCTGAACAACTTGTTGACATGAGCTCTACTTCTGCAGACTGCAGCTACTACCAAGCTCTTGGAATCCTCTGAACATTCCTTGAAAAATATTTCACCCCCAGCATACACAACTTAGTCGCAATGAGAGTACCCGTTTTGCTCATTGTAAGGTTGCACTGTGGTATAGATGTGAGACCTGATGATATCTTACTCAGACTGATTCAAAAACTATACAAGTTTGCCAAGTTGGACGAAGAAGTTAGACAGGGCTTTTGATTAATATAATGGATTTTTGACAGTACGTGAACATGCAGGGTTTAGACATTGATCAATTATTTTCTGTTTGCTGTGTGTGTAATAACGAGGCTTTCTTCGTTAATAATTTAAGCCACGTACTGATCTACTGATTTCTTTGCATGATTTGTTAACAATATTAATCGGGATTAAATGAAGATGTTGATAAGGTCATCATCACGGCTGCTTCTCCGGGAGAGGAGAGGCATTTTTGGTGAATAGTTGCCCCAACTGTTGACTGTCACCCATGCATTCCAAATTCTGCAGTAAGAGGACTGTCGGTCTTTCGTGCCAAAGAGAATCGACATTTAGGAACAGACTACCGGTATAATACGAGCTTGTGGCCAATCGAAGTAGAAGGAATATTTTTAAAGCTCTACCAGTGTACCATCTCGATAAAAGTTAATGCCCCCGTTCGTTATTTCATGTACCTTAGAAATGTTGGGTATATCGTTACCAAACACACCCGTAGATGGGTTAAACTACGCTTGAGATTCTTGGAACACGCTGAAAAAAGGAGGGTTACTTCAAGCCACATGCCACGGGTGTTAATGGCCAACATAAACACAACAGTAGAGTAAATAACGTGTTAGTTTCGAATGACGGCCATCATACCAAACACGTGGATTTATACGAGTTATACTTTACCCGTTGGGTTTACAATTAAGTTCAAAAATAGCTCTGTGGACAAAGCATGTGATTGGAATCCTGAATGAATTTTCACCGTATGAGCCGATCTAAAGTATAGCATCAACGTCTTTCCCCGCTCGAGGAGGTAAACGTCCCCCCCATCAACACCATTGAAATAATCTGTGTCAAAACCCCAACCACGCCAATTTCACTAAGATTCACTAAGTTGGTGTTGCACAAGGCAAAGAACTTCATCACTTTGTCATGTGGAACAAATACTGCAAATGTATCGCCTACTGGAAATTAGGAATACCTGCCCAGAATTAGAAATGTCATGAAACATAACTTAAAGCGATGTCCAGACTACAGAGGTAGATTAAAGGGCGGATTGTGACATCGATCAATCTTATTGTTCTCTTTGTTCATGCTTAACTTTTATCGAGGCCCGTCGATCGAACCCCGGCTAACGGCGGTCCGTTATAAGCAATCACCCCCCCCCCGAGCTTGAGTGGCAGGGGATTGGAAATCGATACTGCATATTAAAACAGATGGTTTTTAGTTACACTGTTACACGTGACATTCAAACGACATGCCCAAAACGAATCCAAAATGATCGACACGGGTATCTTTTCAATCACTTTCTGGCTGACGTTTGGGATATTTTTCCCACCTCTTGAGAAGATAAATCCTTCAAATACGGGGGGAGGGAGAAAAACCTTCCCCCTTTTGTTGAATTATGTTCTCTTCCAGCATGGTCTGCAATCCCCAACACAAAAATCGTACCATGGCTTATCCGCTTTCATTTCAGAAACGCTAACAATCCACTATACTGTTGTACTCTTTGCAAACCCTGATAATACAAAGACATCCATTCCACGATAAATAGATCGTTTCTTAGTAACGTATAACTTCATTTATTTTTTGCCACATACATGTATTTAAAACAAAATGGACACAAAAGGCTCATAAATAATAAATTAGACAACAAAATTCCGGACAGATTAACTTCGTTTTTGTTTTTTTTTACTTCTTATTTCTGTGGACCCTGTGAGTGTTGCTTTTACGAATTATGTTACTATTAAATTTTTTAGAAATATCCCGCATTATTCCAAACCTTCAAGGGTGGCTGAAACCTTGTTGCATTTGCCCGGTAAGCTCCACCCACTGCCACAAAGCATGTTCCAGCCTTTGGCGTCCTACGCGCATGTCAGGCTTAAATCATGACTGTGACTGGTCAAAACACCGCTGGGCAGGACTTACCAGTAAATGATCGATTTAGTCTTTGGTTAGGTTTTATACCTCACCCCCAAATGAACCCGTGAATAACAAAAGTTTTTAAACCTTTTCAGTTGGAAAAATGTAGATACAGAAAATTCTATGCAGTCCAATCACATTTTGGATTGATTCTTTGTTGTCCAAGCACAGGAGCGTAAAGGATGCAACTGGTTTTTGTGCATACCCGACAGCTTTGTGGGTCATTAATAAGTTTCGACTTAAAAGTCCATCACGCACAGTCACCAAATTCTCTAATCATTTTGGCAATCCTACTTTCCCCTATTGAGCGCATAATAGCTCCATGCCGAGTGTGAGGAAAGCGCACTTGTCGTAAAAGTTACATACACTGACCAAAAGATTCAGAGAACAATTGAATGCGTATCATAACTGGTTGAAGATTATTAGACTGGTGAGTCAAAAATGTTTATTATTTCCTTTCTCGGCAGTTTTTATTTCGGGAGAGTGTCTGAGTATTCTGACTGGTGACTTTATACATAAAATGAGCGGAATTGTTAAACACCGGCTGTGCAGGGAGTATTTGGGGCCACATTTCATTTTAACATTTGCAAGTAAAGTTTTCACAAGGAAGGGTACAAAAATAAGTCATCTCACTCAAGTGTACTGCAAATGAGACGAGCCACATCTAGACAATGTGTGTTTTCAAGTTACACATAAGCCCTTTACATGCAAGAAACAATTCACACCAGGATGTCAGTATGGGTGAGAGTATTTTCTTACTTCCATTGAGACAGGGACATTCCAAACTAATTACCAAGCCCAGCTAAGGTGTTAACTGGTTATTTCAGAGACATAATTATTGGACCCTCAGCTGCTCCCAGGCGAGTTTACTCTTATCATTAGCATGGTGGAATTAGCAGTGGTACCAATAGTCTGGTTAGCGGTCCTTTAATATTATTGTTGTGACTCTGACGTGGGAACTAGTCTATAGGGCAATCATGATGTGACATCCACTGGTGAGGGCGACAAACCACGAGATACGTATTTGTCCCTCGGTCATGTGATCATTCTGGGCTATTGAAAATGCCGTACTCGAGACGGACATATAACAATTAGGTTTGATAATATACAGTTTGATCATCCTGATCCTCCAGGGACATGGTGATGGCAATGTGGCAGCGGTCTCTTTGGACTATAAGGTTTTCTTTGCGTCTTGCTTGGCTTTCCAGATGATGAGTTCCATGCAACTCTTGGCATCCTCTTTACTGTCATGCCCACCGACTGCAAAACAGAAGGTACCAAAAAAAAAATAACTGTCAGATTTATAATTCACTCATCCAAAAAGCTTGGGAGCTCTTGGGTCAGGTTTTGAGTCTCTCAAATCTGGTCTACAGTCTCTAGAATTAGATCTGTCATCTCCACGACCACATCAAGTGCCTTAAGGATAAGGTCTTGAGTCACTAGGATATAGTCTCATGTTGCTAGGATACAGTCCAACGTTGCTAGGATACAGACACAAGCCATCAAAGTCAATTGTAGAATAAAACACCAGCAATATACTATTCTGAGCCATATCAAATACAGAGGAGGTCTTACAAGTTTGTAATTGAAGATCTCATCAATACGCAACACATTGTACATGTACTTTCCGATTCCGAATCATTTCTGTGACATTCTCCTAAAAATTCTAACCTGCTTCCCAATTCTCTTTTCTCCTGCACCTGTATTACGATACAAGACTGTCAATTTGGTGTTGAAAACCAGAGCATACACATGACAAGAAACGTAGTTTAGCCAGTATGCATCTGACACTACAGAAAGCGAAATACTAAATCAGACAAAAAAAAGACTTTTCAAATCCCGACTCACCATCATTCTGGATGATTCTGCTCAGGCACTCGGCCATCAGCGTCCGCAGAGCTCGCTTGAAGGGCAGGCCACGTTTGTGCGGAAACAGCACTGCCGTGTCTATGATTGTGCTGTGAATCATCTGCACAAAGGAAACCACCAACGGCTTTGTATGATGGCTTTCGGTAAGAGATCAAATTTTGGCGTACATTTGCACGTGGAGTGTGTTCTCACAGCCCAAAACAAGAAACAGGTTTGTGGTTTGTGACGTTACATGACCAATTTCACTCAATATTTGTTAAGTTTCTTACCAAGGTCGCTCTCTCTTTTCATATCCTAAAAGGAAATACCCATATTGGTTTGCTGCATGTAGCAAGTCTGGGAATACATAATTCGCTAACTTTGGAGACATCACTTTTGGCTTATTTTCCACCATTTTGATCTGGCAATGAATCAACTCCAACCTCGGTTCTTGTTTGGTCAGAACAATGATGTAACACAGGCACAAGTGAAATCACAAAACATGCCCAAAATGACTGGAGCAGAAACGGGTTCCTGATCTAGATCGCCTAAACATACCCCTACATAATGGTCACTCAATCTCCTTATGGAGACTGGGGCACTGGCGCCTCCTCAGGAAGACTGAGATATTGTTGAGAAAATCCCCTAAATCCTTCCAAATCCACCACTGTACTGAAAACTAGTGACACACTATTTGTACATGCACTTTTGAACTTTGACCTAGCATATATATGGGACCAGGAAGTCTCATGAAGAATCCTTCGAAGCTTACATTGGATCTCAGAGGGTCAACGATTCCTCACACAAAACTTCTGCCACAAACCAGTCTCGTTTTTATCATGATTGAAAGGGCGACGTGGTGGAATTTTGTTGTACCTTGAGTGCCAGCATGTCGCTCTCCAGGCTGTGGCCAATCAGGATAGTGTCACTACTGAACATGCTAAGTAGGATTGCCTGGACGTCTTGCAGCGTAGTGGTTGCCGACTTCAGATCATCTTCTGTAATGCCGCTGAATCTGCATAATGATTGAAAGTTAGCAAAATACGAACCAATTAAAAAGGCTAGCGGCAAATTAAGCAACAAAATGCTATTTTGGTGTTTATATGTTCAATATCTATTCTTTGCTGATTTGCTTCAGGAGTACTGGACCTCAGTTACAATTAGGCAATTAGGCATGGCAGAGTGAAGCTTGTAAAAAAAAGTGCTTCAGGCACTGCACGTGAGTGCTTACCTTTCATATCAGAAAAAAAAACACTACTTTACAACATGCACAGCATGTACATATTCTTCAATCGATTCTCTTGCTCTACGTTCATTTCAATCAGCTCTCTACGCCAAATATACTTCAGTCTGCACAATCTCTGATGGTGCTTACAAAATATGCTGAAAAAAAACCCCACAGTTTACAGTTTACCTGGTGTTATAATCCACAATTTCATTACTGGGTTTCACCAAGGAGTCGTAAACACAGTCCAGTTTATCATCGATGACTGTCACTCTGGTTAACTCCAAACCTTTGACAGTGTAGCACTGGAAAGAAATCAGGTAAAAACACTTGAGGGGATTACAGAGGGAAAGGTGATGGACTTCCTGTGTCGGGTTGATGTCAAATTCCACATCATGTTTAAAAATCCCACTGAGTGTTAATTCAAACATTGAATTATTCCCATGATCAGACTTAATCTAACCGACTTGCCAGAAATGTACCACTCGTAAAACATCTCACCATTTCACAGTCTAGGGAGTAAAGTCCTGCGTTGCCATCTGCTGGTGGGGACTTGGCCACTGTTCTCATGAATCCGGTTAAGTTACTGGTTTTATCCTCGGTCACGTGATACTGGCAAAACAGAACAAAGGACAAGACCGTCGACTAATTTGGGCGGCCAGAGTTAGAAGCCATTGCTCCGGCGGCATCATGTTCAAGGGCAGGTGGTACCCACACATTACATGCCCTTCAGCCAAATGCATGTGCAAATTAATGAGTAAGGTGCCACTCCTGTGATGGCGTCTCCTCAGATAAACGTTATCACATCATTACGAGCTCGATGGCTAGAAATGGCCAAGTTCTTCAGATTGCTTCTCATGAAACTGTCCCAGGAATTCAGGAAGTTCTTTTGTCTCTATAAAACAAATCTCTTGAATAAGTTTTCAGGAGGTGGTAATCTATTTGACCTAATTTTTTCAGGACACCGGTAGCTTGAGTCATATTCCTCAAGTCTCAAGGTGTATTTTGTTGGCGGGTTTTTGTTTGTTTTCCTGGCATTTGCTTAATTCAAAGTTCCCTATCAGATATGAATTAACCCCTTCGCGCCGGGAGACGGTAAGAGCCGCCGTAAAAATCGAGATCCTCATCCCGCTTTTCGGCTATTATTCTTGGCCCACGCTCAAGCGAACACGGTGAAAGAAGGCAGACCCTGGCTCTTGTATATATGGTGATTGGCTTTTGTGTGTTGCCAAGAAATGAAAAGGCCGAATCTGCATCATAATCACCAGCTTCACAATAGTCCCCACTTTGAAAAAAGGCAACGGGAATGTGGAAGCGTGAGTAGAGCCACATGCCACCGAACAATCAGTCTTTTCACCGTGTAATGCAAAGCGTGCAGGGCACGCAGGACCACAAACCAAGAATTTGCGGTTTGGCGGGTGGCCTTCGTGGCCAAGCGAGGCTGGAATTCTTGGAGTCGGAGGGGTGAATCAGGGGGTTAGAGCAGGGTTGGCGAGATCACGTCCGCTAACCTTCGCAATGCAGCAACCTTTGGCATCAGATGTTCCTGAGCAGCAGTTAAAGCGACCTTCGAAGGATCCACCAACTGCAACAACAACAGCCCATGCCTCAAATGAATTAATCACTAATAGATAAATCAATGCATGCTATCGGAAAGCCTGAACCACGATGAAATTGGTCCATACTTTGCATGTAAGTACAGTGTATGTGTGTAAACTAAAATAAGCTACGTACATCATTGCTAAAGTTCATATTCTGCCATAATTTAAAAACCCTCACTAGCGTCATCAAACACCCAACTTGTGACAAGTACAGAATAGGAAACAGGATAAAAATGGTCATTTTTTGCCCGGAATATGAAAAACTGGAGAATACACGGGATTTCAGGAAGGAAACTTTTGTTCTTCCAACTCCACTCTCAAGGCCAACAACAGATAACAGACCTGCCTGCGGTGCTAACAGCTTACCTTTCTTGTGCCAGAACTTTCCCCAGTGATAGGTGCAACTCTCTCGGGTGATGTAATGTCCATCTGGACGACGCAGGAACGTTTTACCGCATCGACTGCAGAAGCGCTGGTTGGCTATCAGAAACCAATGGAATGAATCAAGACGATTAGACTAGAAGCGCTGGTTGGCTATCAGAAACCAATGGAATGAATCAAGACGATTAGACTATCTCCTACATTGCTTTTCACATGCACGCTGGTTGCCCAGTGTACCGCTAGATGGAGGAGGGTAGACCGCTTTGTTTTAGGGAGAGCGCAAAGGTGGGCACCGTAAGTAACAGGCAAGACATCTCGGACTGAAGCACGGCCAATCACACAAGGGCTATAACTTGGTGTTCGGTGCTTGTCCACGATGAAATCCTGGCTACGGATCAATCAATACTTGTACGCACACTGGTGATTCCCATGATGGTGGCAGCACTGTCTTCACTGATAACTGTCAGATGACGGTAGTTTTAACACTTGGCAAGATGTCTTTGCCATTATTAGAGCATACAATCTCCCCTGCTACAAATAGACTTACATTTGAGGAACACTTACGATCGGCTGAAGTGCATTTCTTGGTGTCATCTTCCCTAACAGTTGCGTGTCCTGGGGTGTCGGATGGACGGGGGTATCTGTTGGCAACTAGCTCTTCCTCACTAAGTAGGTATGGCTTCAGCTTCTTATATAAAAAGGCTCCTGAAAAATACAAGTATTCGCCAAACAAATACTTAATGCTCAAGCCTGGAGAAACCTGTAGAGAGGAGACAACGAGAAGCAGTTACAGTTTAAAAGGTGGGAGGAAAACCCCAGAGGAATATTCTGGGTAAAACCCACAGACTCAGGTAGGGACTGAAAACCCAATCCCCATGTGGACCGGGCTTAAGACATACCTTCATACTTCTCCTCTTGTGAGGCAAGGCGGCTGTGCAAGGAGCGGTTTAGTGTGTAGGTGTGTTGGGTGGCGGGTTTCCCACCAATGATGGCTTCGTGGGAGATGCTAGCCTTGCCGGGCGACGCCGGCTTGGACTGGCCGGGGGCCTGCGCACTACGCAGTCTCTTCAGCGTGTTGATGGATAGATTCAGGTAGATGTTCCTGGAGGTCGCCCTGTCGTACACACTCTTTTCTTCCTTCAAACCCTGAGTGTTACAAAAGCGCAGCCGGTAACAGTACTGATGTGACCAGGAAATATCCCAAACTGGGTAAATATTGCAACACTGCCCATGATGTTTGCATCCTGACTGGGCAGTGCGATCCCCGAACACATGGGGCACAGGTATTGTGGCTTCTGACAAGTAGTCCCTGAGCAGAGACACTGACAAACAAAAGGAACAACTAACATGCAGATGGGTAGCTCCATTGGTGGAGTCACTCTAGAACGCCAGCTGGTGTTCTGAAGGTTGCAGGTTCAACTCCCACTCTTGTCAATTTCTTTCTTCACCTTTAAGCAGCCTTAAACTTAAATTCAAATCTACTAATAACACTCCAAAGTGTGTCAATTGTCTAACCTGGTCAAAGGCATCTTGCTCTGTTTGTGTGGTTTTGAGGAATTCATCAATGAAGAGGTTGAGGTATCGCTGGCGGACACTGGAAGGGACCTTGTTGGCAGAGTCTGGGGGAATAATTGGCCTCGGGTTCACCTGTACAGAGACACACGGCCAAGAACAAGATGTATGCAAACATGAGGCAAAAAAAGAACCTGTATTTTTATAACCCCTTGGACAATTTCTTTGTATTCATTTCTGAAGGGAAAAGACACTCCCATTCAAGGATCAAAAGACATAATTATATAGCAGTAATCAGAGTAGCGGGGGGGGGGGTTAGAGCTGGCTGGAGAATTCAAGACAAACACCGTAAAGCTGAGGGACACATCAAATCACGAAAGGCAAAAACAGAAATACAAAAAAAGACCATAAAAGCAACACTGGGATGATGAGGATATATGATAAAAATACTGAATACTGTGCTATCAAAGTACTTATAAAAGTATTTCAAAATCAACTTCAATTTGTCACTAGTGTGTCCATGGCTTCATTCTGAAAT
Organism: Acanthaster planci; assembly: GCF_001949145.1. Next base: position 1,336,487 of record NW_019091390.1, on the reverse strand, counting down.
TTAACCAAACAGGGCAGTAACTCTATTTTGCAAGAGACAAATAAAAGGCTGGCTGTCTAGCAGCTGTGCTCTACGATTGCTGGTTTGAAATGAAATGAAAATAATGCTTTCCGTTAAGCTTGAATTGTAAAGAAGAATTTTTGGTTGAATTTAATTAATTTCTCCAAGGTGTACACTGGACAGGGTGACACCAAATTTTAAACTGCTACAAAGTACATCATGTCTTCAACAATCAGGACAACAGGAAAACCAATAAACCACCTCTACAAAAGTCATCTACGGTAATTAAACGCAAGCCCTGATACATATTATAAGCCATTTCACAGGATACATGCAAGTTTATTTGATTTACAGTACTGATAGTCTAAATAATATACTCACAGTTTCAGCAAAGACAAGTTCTATGACCCGTGGTTTTTTACTAGACGTAGCTCCTGAAGGAGAAGTTGCCTTCCTTTTAACGGCTCCACCCCTAGCAGGGGTAGTCACCGTGCTAGTCTTGGCTTTCCTGGTCCTTGTTTTTGTCCTTCTCTTCCGAGAAGTTTTACTTTTTGTTTTAGTCCTGGTTTTCCTTTTTGTCTTTGGTTTGGTTTTACTGGCCGTACGCTTAGTGGTGGACTTCCCCTTGCTTTTTGCTTTAGCCATTGCTCCCAAAACTTCCTTTTGTACAAAATATGTAAAATTTGTCACCCCATTATGACAGTCTGTTCTCACACATACACACAGACACGTATACTATGCTTAAGTGCTATGGCTATGTGCTATGCACACACACACACTGCAATGGTACCCAGAAGTACATATAACAGAAACAATACATTGTGGTATGGTCACCAGACTACAGCTTACATCTCATAATGTAGCGCCCTCTATTGATGTCCGTGGACAAATAATTCCATGCAGACTTTACCACACTGGGACCCTTTGGTTTAGTTTTATACAGCAATACCCGACGTAATTTTTTTTTTCCTCTGCAATGGCTTCACACTGTATTTTCTACATGTATACTGCAAAAAACAATGAAGTGATTACAACATTGATTTCATTGTCTGCACCGGAGCATACTGACGTGCAAAATTAGGTCGAGGGGCGACTTTTGTGCATTTTTGTTGAATTGATGGCTGACGGGTTTTTAGTTGTAGATCAAATGAACAGATCACTTCAGCCGATTACTTAAAACATCACACCCGCTTATATGGTGCAATGGTTTCAATAGAAATTCAATTTTTGCCAGTAGGTACTAAACAGCAAGGGTGAATCCATTTCTTTTTTTGGGTAGGAGGAGCCAAAACTATTACTTCTCAGTGATACCTTAATGGTCTTTCCGAGTTGTTACGCAAGACTATTTGTGTTTTACATGCTTTGGGGAAGATATGAAATGAAAAATTTCCAAAGGTGGTACTTTCTATTAAAACAAAATTTACCACCCAGATGTGTGTGGGAAGGTATGGCCCTGTTTGACCTCCCCCCAGTCCATCCATGGTATAAAAATGAAAAGCTAAGAAAAGAATTTTGGCATATTCATCTTTTATATCGTTACTTGCAGTAAAGCTTTCCATTTGATTCGACCGGTCTGATTTCCGAGGTGGTTGACTGTTTCACACTAATCCAGATCTACAATTTCTGCTCACCTTCTTTGGCAAGTGGGCTACTCTTCTCTCCCCCTTCGGCGCCGTTATGGCCACCGTCTTCCTCCCGGTGTTGGAGCCGGCACCGTGCCCGATGGAATATTTCAGCTGAATCCGGGCATTAACACCCATGGCTGGCTGCGACGACGATGCCGGGGACTTCGGCAGGCTCGATGGTTTGGAGGAGCTGGGGACGTGCGCTATCCTTTTACCGGCACTGCCGCTGGGCTTGCTTCCAGCGGGAGAGTCTTTGACTTGCTGCGTCGGACCGTTTTGCCATTGCTGGCGGAGTTGTTGCTGCGCCTGCATGTAGCGATTGTGGCACACTTGAAGAGGAGTGGGCCTTGCTTTGGGCCTGGGTGTGCACTTCCGGTATTTTGCCTGACAGAGAGTATATGAAGGCAAATTGGTTGTACCTTCTTTGCTACATTTTCTGTCTTGTTATGTACCTTGGCAAGCAAGTCCTCACGACAAGGAATATTCCACAGGAGACCCTCTGGATCTCGTGTTAAACAGCACGGACCATTTGGGGTTGGTGGTAGCTGTACTATCGAACGGCACGCTTGAGACCAATACCAATCATACAAAGTACAAACAAACTAACGGCTGCAATGACAAATCTTCGCCAAAGCGGACCTCACAGTGGGACGGAGGGTGTTCAACTACAAATCAAGTTGAACCAAAATAAAATTGAACAGAACTACTCCTCATTCCTAATTCTGTCATTACCTAATGTTTTCAATCACCAATATTAAGAAAAAACCTTCAAACATGAAACTGGCAACACCCGGAGCATGATGAGGAATCTAATCAAAACATGAGCATGGCTTCAGAAAAGCCGGACGAAGGTACATTCACATGGTCACACGTACCTGCGCTGATTGAAATTTTGACGAATGAGCAACTCTTTGTTTTCCTGTGGACAGAAGGAGGTCTTCAGTTTTGAGCTGTTTCTGCAGCAAAACAAGGGAGAAAAGTCAACTGTTCATCAATGCATAATCCAAGATTTAAACAAGTAAATGAAGAGCTGTAGACCAACATATACTGGGTTATCTTTTCAGAGAATTGATTTCAATTGTAATGGTTTGTACATCTCCCCCCCCTCCCCGGAGGCCCTTGGTAAATCCCTTCATAGCTGAGCTTCATTTCAAAAGGACGAGTACTAAGTAAATCAAATTTTCACTTTTATCACAAAATCATTGGTTCGTTAAAATGTTTACGAACAACACCTGTTCAAAATGATGAGTTTACAGTGTAAGATTTCAAGTTGAACAAACAATTGACACTGATCTGTGTACAGACATGGATTAAAAATTCTGATTAAATTCAGAGCTCAATACAAATGACACCTGTTGGTTCAACAGTCTCAGTTGAAATGATGGGCGTAATACACGAAGATTCCAAATTAAGCAAAGATTTGACCATGCTATACGGACTGACAGTGATTTAAAACCCTGATCCTCCAGATGCAATTTAACTTAAAATCCAATCGGCAGATTATTACCTCCTTCAACTTTTGAGGTTCGCGCGGCTTCTTGACTGGCACTTTCGAGCTTTCCTCTTGGAAAATTCGGAGACATTCTTCAAATGTGTCTGACTCGGAGAAACTCAACTCCACGTCATTGATGTCGAAGTCATCACTGAGTTCAGCGTCCTCCTCGTAGTCCGAGGTAGAGACACTCTCAACTCCATAATCCATGGCCACGACGCTGTTCCCTTCCTCACTCCTGAAGGGACTTTGCGGTTGTCTCTTTTTCACAGATGGCACAGTCTGACTTTGACTGGAATTTCCAATATTGACTTTAACTGATAGTCTGCCTTTAACAGCCTGGTAACTGGAATCTTGTTTGGAATGATCCAGTCGAACTGATTTTGCACCTTGGTGGCTCTGGGAGGGAGTTCTATCAGCCACTGGTTTACTGCTGTGTGCGTTGGTTGATGGTTTTTTAACAGTATGGCTATTTTTCTGTTGCTTTACTGCGGAGGTTGGCTTACCCTGCTTATCTGTGCTATGATGTTTGGTCTGTTGAGTTATTTGCTTACCATCAGTGCTTGAATATCCATCACTGATCAACATAATTTCATCTTCACTTCGTTGGACAATCTGCACATCTGAGCTGTCACTGTCACTGTCATCTCCAAAGAGAAGTTTTGTGGATGCCTTTCTATTGGAAACTTTGGCAGCGAAAATCTGCTTGCCAGTGAATGAGCAGGTTCCACTCTCTTCCGATGCACCATTTGCCATCGTACTTTGTGAGCCTAGCTGTGGGAGACAGTCGTCTGAAGAGCTCGAACTATCAATGACAATCACATCATCACTTTTGGGAAGATCTTGAGACCCTGCAATGCTACTGGCATCTTCTTTGCCCGTTGAGCCGGCGACTTTATTCCCGACAGTTCCAGCTTTTCTCGGCAATTTTGGGAAAGTATTTTTGTGGCCAGCTAACACTTTAGACTTCTTCGTTTCAGCATCGTGATCAGTTTTCTTGGAGATTTCTTTGTTTTGGGGTTGGTATGTCTCATGGCTAGACTTTACTTTCGCTTTTTTGCTTTTTTGCTCATTCATCCTTTTGAAGAACGAAGACAGTTGATCTGACGACACTGCTGGCCTCGATTTCGGAGACACTTCTCCGTCATTACTGTTGTATTCACCAACCTGTGGTTCTCCTTTTGCTCCATTTGTCGATTTCTGTTTGAGGACCTTTCCCTGTTTCTGTTCCGTCTTAGAAGTGCAGGTTTGTTTTTCATCAGTTGAGTCCTTATGTTTAGGAGTTTCAACACTCTTCTTAGTAACACTCTTCTGTTTTGCTTCTCCAAGGGCCTTTGACTTGGAGGATCCTCCTTTTATTTCTTGAAATCTGGCTTTTCTGTCTTGAGAAACCATCTCTTTCACTGCCTGGGACATTTTGGGTTTAGGTCTCTCCTTTGTACATTTATCGTCAGTGGCTTTGGAAATCTCTGTCAAATACGCCATGGGATTCAACTCTTCCGAACCTGAGTCGCACTTTTCCTTTCCTGAGTGGGTTTCACTGGGGTTGTAGCTGTAACTCGGGTTAAAACTACCCACAGGGTCGGACGGTGGGTCAAAATTCACACTGGTAGCAGCCAGGAAATTTTCTTGAGCTCCGTCACTCAACCAATCCCTGCAAACTCCCTCGTCAGTTAAGCATCTCCCACTCTCCAGCACAGTGTTATCTTCATCACTTGAGCACTTTTGTTTTTTCTGTGCCGGTTCATCCTCTGAAGAAGATGCCTTTCTTTTGTTATCTGCCTTATCATCTATGACAAGAGCGTCGCTGTCTGATGACTCTTCTTCACGTGAAAGTTCCTTTCTTTTCTCCTGTTCATGTTGTTTTCGAAGAGATTCCCCTGATGAAAAATTTGAGCAAGGGTCATACTCTGAGTCATTTCCTGGCTCAGAATGAAGGGTGGAGATGGAATATTTTTTTGTCGGGGTGTACTTTGCACTGACATGAGGTGAGAGAGTGTCATCGTCATGATCGGGGAGAGGGCTGTATTCGTCAACCTCATCGGTACAATCATCACCCACATTTTCTTCCAAATCATCAAAGTCATACAGACCGTCCTCGTCTTTCTCCGCCTTGGCCGATGCACCTCCGGATTCTACAGTCTGTTCTCCCAGTGAGCTAGACTGGGTTGGTTTATGGTTGCACTCATCTGAGATTCCTTTAGACCCACCGACCGGCTGGCCGCGCTGTGGTGAGGTTTCTGGACTCGGAGCCTTCTGCTTGCTTACAGTGAACAAACTTCCGTTTTCCAAGGGGTCATACTCATTTTCACCAGCAGGTGCATGCAACTTGTGATCAAGGGAATACTTGTCTGACTTGCTGTAGCCCATCAGCGATGTGCTTGTAGGATCATATTCAGTTTCATCCCAACTCTTCTCCGGAGACTTGGTGAGCTGGTATTTCTGCGAAGATGACGAGTTGCTCTCTGGCTGAGCCGCAATCTGGGACAGCGGGGTGGGGATGTACATGGGTGTTGGAGTCTTCCTGCCAGCATTCTGCGAACTCTGACTACTTGCCATCTTGTGTCTCCTCCTGGCCAGCGCAATCTGTGCGATTGGGGTGGGCACATACTGTACGGGTGAGGGGGTCGCTTTGGGAGCGTCTTGAGGAGGGGCAGAGGATGCAGCAGGGGTGGGTGGTGCGACGACGACGTAGGCGCTGACATTGGCTGTTTGGGGATAGACATCGTCAATGCTGCCCGAGGGCTTAGTTGGCTGCAACTTCTCTGTGTCTGTTACACACACGAAAAAAGACAATCACTACAATCAGTAAAAGGTTAATACACCCAGCATTCTGCGTCCAGGCATGTTCCTTCAAACTACATTTCACAGTGTCAATATTTTGCCATCTGTTGAGCCCAAAAAGACAGACAGGGAAAGGGATTAATGTGTTGAGGCAGGCTGACTTTATACAAGTGCTCATACATGTACTCAGCCCATCAAGTTCAAGCGATGTGAACTCTCATTTAAAGATCCCACATTCCAGAGTATACCGAGTCACAACTCATTCACTTGTGACTTGAAATAATAAAACTGCTTGAAAATTATAGTAAAGGTAAATAACAAAGGTGAAGCCAAAAACGGCCGTTTCACAATAGTGCGCCACCAAGAGTTTGCAACATGTTGGCCAATCACAATGCACGAAAGTTGTCGACCCAAAGTGCGTTTAGAAAGGGTCGACAAATTTCGAGCATTGTGATTGGTCAATGCGTTGCAAACTCTTGGAGGCGCCCTATCGTGAAACGGCCGTACTGTAAAGACTTTTGAGTCTTTTAAAGACAGTGAATATGCTGGAGTGAATATGCTTGAGTAATCAAGGTCAAAGGTGTTTTGATCATCCATAAAATTATACATGAATGTCACAAGCCTAAGAGGTTAGTTGGCAGTGATGTAGCCAAAAATGTCCTTTACCTTCAAAATCACCGTTCTTCTCATGCTCACCCTCCTTGAGATTAGGAAGGGGAAAGAAAACGGATCAAGAAAAGTAGAAAATTTGCCCCCCCCCTTGATCATTCAGACCCCTCCCCCAGTTGCTCACCCCCCATAATGAGAATCATGGCTACGCCACATAGGAAGGCCACAGGTTTAAGAACATCACTTTCCCACAACTGCCTTTTAAATGTTGTTTATTTGATGTGATAGGTGTACCATGTGTTAGAAATGAACTCATCAAGGACATTTGTATATGGGGTCAGGCTGGGGTCAGTGGGTACTGCAGGCAGCAACTTCTTTCCTGAAAAGTAAAAAGCATGTTAATGTCGCTTTCTTCTCTTGGAAAAATCTGTACTGACGCGGAGAAAAAGCTGTGATTATGCGTTTGGCTCACGGGCCCACCATTAGCCAATCAGCTGGATACTATTAGGTTGTGTCTGAATTGACTGTCATGGATACGTTAGTTCGATTTGAGGTCAAGTCTGTATTAAACTGTTAGTCAGGACCAGGGGCCCATTGCACATTTTACTGGCAACAACTCAAGGTGAAATTTTGGCCCTTTTTGTACTTCCCTGTGAGACAATTTGCTACATTTTACAAGTTATGTCTCAGCAATGAAATTTCACGTCGAGCCTGCACAGAAAGGTCCAATAACTAAAAAAAAAGGAAAGTTGTGGCAAACAAAAGGTTGGATATCAAATTGTTCCTGATTTAAACGGAGAGTGGTCTATCTCCCTAAGAATGCCGCATCTTGTACCCAAGTCTGTGAAATGTTTTGTACAAGTATTCCAGGTGCCGGCAGCCCCAAACAGAAGCGTTTTTCTTGTCTCAGTCCACCATATTTGCAGGATGAACAACCTCAGAGTGTGAAACTGAAAGGATTTCTCTCAGAGTCGGTGAACTGAATTTTCTTCCTTTGGGTTTTTTTCCACTTTTTTTGTAAATCATGTATTTCTAATGCCCATGACAAAATAATAGCAATGGCAAAAGAATAGGGGAATATGGCGCAGCTCTTAAGAGGAGTTTTGTTTGTTGCGTGTTGTATCTGGCGTTTAATATTCCTAGTAAAGTAATTCTCTGTCCCTTTCTCCTTTGCTTCAAATCGTCATTATCGGGCAAGAGTATATCTTACTCGCAACGTTGGCAGCGTTCCCACAGCAATCAGGAAACCACATTCCGTGACTTTTCCAAGACTTTGCAGGACTGATAAAATATGACAATTTCAATGACATTTCTTGCCACTTTTTAGGGAGAAAAGTTGTTTGGTATTATGAACTTGAAGACTGCCTCATCCACTACTACAGACTGACAAGGATATAGCCTGTAAATTTATTATTATTCTGTTAACACATCAAAAGTGTCTTGTCAAAAATAACCCTTCTGTGGCTTTGATTTTCATGACTTTTCCATGACATTTCTCCCTCAGACAACAGCATTCCATGACACCCTATCCTATTTTTCCTCAGTATTTCACGCCTTTTTCCTAGACTTTCCAGGACAATTTTTTTCAAGGATTTTCCACAACTGTTGGAACCCTGTCATAGCTCTGCTGCAGTTTTGAACAGGAAGTCCAGCCTGGGAACCATTTACTGACAAGTGATACGTTCACAAAGTGGCTTTTAATCAAACAACGATTCCAATAACTCCTTGCAATAGTGAGGAAGGACACAGCACCCTCCAGCAAATCACCGATCTTTGACCACTGTGACTGATGAAGAATCAGGTTACATTTAGAACACCAACTGTGGGCAATAAAGATATCACCTTTCATCAGAAAAATACTCAACAAAGTTTACACTTTCCCAGAGTGGACTTTGAACCCAGCCAACATGATTAACAGAATGGGGTCATGAACTACATCAATGGCAGGCCTTCTCCGTGCCCTCACTCAACACACGAATGTAGGACTTTTGAAACCTGTGCAGCCTATGGTCCATCGCAAGTGCACCATCCTCCAGTGACTCCGCCCAGACCTAGCATGGCAGGCATTCATGCTGCAGTCAGTCTGTGTTCGTTTGTTGGACCTGTTGGGCACTGTTGCAGTATGGGCACAGACGGTAAAACAAGCCACGCACGTGCATTAAACACAGACCTTGGCTTTGGGATATGCGAACGCATCTCTATCATACATTCCAATGAAATTTCTGATTATGGTTTACCGATTCATTGTGCAAAAACAATGACACTGACCCAAACTAGCAAAAACATTCGACCAAACCTGCACACCTTTTCCGCAATCAGTCAGGTTCTGCACTATCTCCCTGAGCCTAACATGGTGTAGGCCTAGATCTAGATGTTGGACATGATAGGTAACGTAGTTCATGACGGTCAATCTGTACAATCGACCATTTTGGTATCAGTCAATGGTCAATCTAGTCCTATCCATCTATGATCAGCCAATCACCTTAGTATTTCTAGTTCACAGTTGTCATGGTTGTGGAACTTTTTTCCGTAAGTGTGGACATGGTGGAAAAGGGAAGGCAAAATTCATGATTTTGAACATGTCCAACAAGATCAAATGACAGTGCAGCACAACTGATTGATCATCAGTGATCATGCAGATTGGTTAACTAAGCCAAATACACTGACCAGACCAACATCATGATCATGCATGATGATGTACAGACGACAACATGGGCTGCGAACTGCCCAACAAGTAGCATTACCGCTTAGACATTCAACATGTTCACAGGGCCTACAGGCCGAACTGTTGGCTGTAACTCAGGTCAGGCTATATCAGCATGGTCAGGAGCAATTTGAACTGATCTGGAGAATACCCCGCCACCACACATGATCAACCTAGCGAATACCAAACTGTTCTCTTGGGGATTTCCATCTCATATTCACATGATCATGCAGGCTAACCAGTGATTTCAGGGGTGTATTTTCGAGTGGCGGGGTATTCTGCTATTAATCATGTTAGAGCCTCCTCCCTTTGTGTTGGTGGCTACTGACATGACTATGCCAGTTCCTAGTATGAGGTGCCCTACCTGTGCGAGCAGTAGCCGAACTACGGACGTGTCGAAAATGGCAATAAGGCCTTCGACACATGCCATTGCCCTGTGCATAAAATGGGCAATTTAATCCACGGAAATTACCACAACTGGTGAACATAATATTCTACTTTTGATACACCCAAGATGATGAGCCACGCAGATTAAGTTTATGTGTGACTTTCTGCGACCAAGCAGAAGAATTCCATATTTGTATCACGAAAATTTATTCAAGAAGAAAGATTCGTCTTCTTCGAGCTTTGTACTTTTCAGAGGAAGTGCCTGTCAATGTGTGTATTTTCAAGCAAGCTCGAAAGAGGGCGCTATCACTCAAATTTCCGAAACGCTTTTTAATAATTATACGCATTGCATGCTACGGCGAGAAGAATTCCTTAACCTTCACCATTCCAGGTTTCAACTTAGGAAAAGCTCTGCCTGGGCCCGAAAGTATAGTCCATGCAGGCCTGGTGCACAGGTTTCGAAATGGCAACTCAAGGCCGATTATCAATAAAGTTTGCGCTCAAGTGTCGAGTGCTAACGCCAGTGAGCCGGCGCGGCGGAACACTGGCAGCCAGCCTGAGAGTCCTGTTCGATAACTGGAGGCGGTAACTGAGGCGAAAAGGAGAGAGGTGTGGCGCACAATAAAAGACGGAAACCCCACTAGGTTTGCAAATCCCTCTGCGCGCAAGCCTCCAATAGGGAAAAGTTTAAAGGTATCGTTTACCCTTCCGGCCTCGTAACGGGCCTTAGCGTCATAAGTTACACGCGCAAGGTTCGCAAACTGAAAACGGTGACGCGACGACGACGCCGTTCGATGGAACTGGCCTCTATGTTGATTCCATGATCCATACCATTCAAACTAGAGCACTATCGTCTCATCCGCGCAGGGCCATTTGCACAAACATTTTGAATCCATATTTTGTGCGAGTTTGTAGAACATTCGAAATCAAATAGAATGGATTTCGAATAATGTATTCTGAATGCAACACGCAAGTACAACATACGCGAACGTCAGCGCACAGAGCAATGGGTGCGTTCGATTAGCTTACATGTGTAAGTCAAACTTACACGAGAGCGTTCGTTTAGCCATCACGTGATTCTCGTGCCTGCCCTGGTGTCAGCCATCACTACCCCAGCTGGCGAGCGGGTCTCTGGAGGCTGCCCGAGTGTAATGACGTCACGGATGGACTGTTCGAGCATGGACGTACATGATGGAACGTGGTGGGGACTTGACCTTTTTGCCAGAATGCCTTTGAAAATACACTGCAGCGTTCGATAAGCCTCTTTTTGAGGCATCCCTCGAACACTGGTGTGTTCAGGGAAGCTAATCGAAAGCACCCAATGGTACATCCATAGCTGATTATTTTTAAACGAATGTTTCCCTAACATTCGAGCAAGGTCGTCCGATTTTGTATGCATGTCTTTCGATGGCTGTCTTTTGATGAATATTTTCAGCTAAATTAAAAAGTCCTTCCCTTAATTCAGTCAGTGTTAAGTGGGTTGACGGTTCTGGAGCAGCAGCTTTGCGCGCATCGGGTACTAGGCCTACCGTAAATCTGAAAATGTCACGGCAGAGTTCATGGCAGCGCATACGCGCGTGCACGCGTTTTTGGCGGAGAGCAAATTGAAACCCCACTGAGATATCAGAAGAATAGAAAAAAACTGATATTTGTGAATGAAACACTCGTTTACTGATTGTGCCTTCGGGTTGTTTGCGTATCTGCTTGGTTCGTTGTATTTTTTTAGAACACAGACGCAGATGTGCAAAGCTGTACAAAAGCCGTACAAAATTTCAAATTCTCCATAGGTTTGTGCACAAACATAGCCTGCGCCCAGCAGGAGTCAGCGCTGTAGCTTTGTTCCCACTGATCTCCCCCGTTCGCCAATAGTTACGTAACTACAGGGCGCTGGGAAGCTAGGACAATTCCTTTCACTTAATTGTCTCGTGAAGGAAAACGTCACAAGTATGATCGCGCCAAACATTATGTTTTTCAACAGTCAAAATTATACCAAGATAATGATTCGATTAATTCTCTTTTGTTAATTGCTTTGTGGGCTGGATTACTACACCATCGCGGGTAGTTAATTCTAACCCAATTAGACTGTCCGAAAGAAAACGAATTACCAAAGAACCATGCAATTCATGGTTACGAGTGCCCCAAAACACCCAAGGTAATACAGGACGCTGGGAAAGATGACGCACTTCACAAATATTTCTGAAGGAAATACGTCACAAATATGGATGCACAAAGCATTGTGGGTTACTTGTCATCCTAATGCATGCGTACGCGTACGAAACTGGCCTGCGGTTTGCATGGTTTCACATGAAAAAAGGTCCGGTGATAAGATTTTTTCCGAATTCGATGAGCGTTCGACCAAAATTATGTATGTATCTGCCCTTCGCATATTCGATTCAATGCCAAGGGTGGCGGTGGACAGTCTCCTTCATCCATGGTCTGGGGGACCAGACCGTCGAGTGGAGTCACGGTCAGATGGCATGACTTTGCGCTTGACACGTATAGCCTTCTCTCCAGTCATATCGCCGCTTCGGTTGTAGTACACTAAAATACGCGCTCTTAGAAAACAGCAGAGTATCGGCGAAAAATCTGGCCACAGTGTTTTCACTGAAATTTCGAGAACAGGACCGCTAGGAAACTTTTTCGTATTTCATTACAAGATTCAGTTACAAACTTGTAGTTTTTTCCCACCCTTTAACCCCCCCCCGGTCGTCGTCAGTGTAAAACCGGACCACGGCTTGGGCGGCTTTGTGAACGAAATTCTCAAAGTTAAGCCGCAACTTAGCCCCTCAGTTGGATTTATCGCAAATGTTGTACAATGCGTCCTGAGTATTCCACCTGTTATTGTAGGATCGATCTTACATCAAATTGTGCGCAGGAATCAAGTGATTTAGAGTATGTACCCTTCACAACTTCGCCTCTCTCTAAGGTAAGGGAATTACGCGCGATATAAATATCGAACACTGTTGTTTACCGCACCGCTTATGCCTTCCTATTTTTCCTGCCTCGTATGTGAATTAAACATGTAAAATCGCGCGCGATATAGCTGAGCCGTTTTCGTTGCGGTGATACGTACAGCTCTATGGTTACCACTTGTCTGTTCTTTTGTGTTTCATATTTCGCTTAATCTGGTTGCAGTAATTTATTTGAAAGGAATTTATCCAGAACTAGGGCCTACTTGAGAAAAGACATGTATATTAAAAGCATTTTGTTCTGTTTTTAATAAATGCATTCCGTTTCACCAAAAACATGTTCCCACTTTTTTACTTTTCATTCTGTGTCGTAACGGAAATCGGTATGTTCTGCACGCCTTGGCTGCACGCGATTTTTTGGAAAGCACGTTTTCACGAAGCACATTGAACGAAGGCTAGTAAACACTCCTTGATGAACTTTAAATACTTGACCTGGGGTCATCTGGGTTTCCCGCCACCACTCACATGTGTCATTGATACGTACAAAAACAAGCAGTAGTGTGGCGAGTGCACGCGAACTCATCACACGCAGAACGCAGTGAAGTTCGGTACACTATTGTGATCGAAAAGGTTCCTCCTCCTATATCTATATTCCGAATTTTCACTGTGACGACTGAAAATTAGTACATTCATTGCGACTTAAGAGCATTCTGAGTTGCAAACATGTGGATACAGGTTCGATCATTTGATGGTAAAAAGTCCATCCGCGTGGATGGTTTGTCGAAATTGACGAAAATCGAGGACTTGAGACCCAAACTTGTGGCTCCTTTTGACGCCCCGTGTGAACGACAGCGTTTATTTTATCGAGGAAAGCAGGTAATCTTTCAAATTCAAGCATTTCAAGGCCATGGGATGGCTTAAGGCAGTAGACTAGGACCCTGGGAATTTACAAGAATATTCATGCGTAGTTAAACATGTAAAAGTTTGGGATATCTGTCAAAGTCTGTGTGCTGTTCAGCGCAAATTTTGAAAGTGCGCAATTGCACATACAATGTTTTTCAAAAATTTCGGAACCATGTCATCCTTCTCCAGGTTTCCACAAACACAAGTTGTTGATATGACATGTATGAAGGAAATAATGTTTGGCACATGAGTATGGCATGGACACACGTACATGACGTATCCTGGCATTCTCAACCTTGACTCCATGGGCTGCATGTCCATTCCTTCAACAACCCTGAGTGGTCGTGTAAAATATAAAACTGACCTTGACTGGTGATTCAGGATGAATAAACACAAACGTAAAGTGAATCACACATGTATTTCAAAAGCCACACATCGACTACAGTCCTAATTTATATCTCCAAAATAGTGGGATATTTAATTTCATAAAAACGGGGGTTAAGATCGTGCACGCGCACAAGGCATGGTGGGAACTGTCAGGCCCGGCAAGATCGTACTCAGGGGAGTGAGGTAATGGCACTCTGTGGTCAAGTTCAATCAACGACTATATAACCACAATTTGACTAACTCTGATCGCATGCACGCTAGTGGACGATAGTTGGACTAGTTTAGTCAACTATTTGCGACCAGCGAATCGAGGTTGATAGCATCGCTAGTTGCCATAGACCTTTTTTAACAGCACAGTGCAGAGAGGAAATATAAGAAAAATGCCAGAAAAACAGTATGTTGCTAGTATACATTTTCACATTTATTTTTGCTATTTTGCCCTTCCTGCGGGCACCTTTTCTCCCCTTTGACCTATTGACCTGACAACGTTTGACTAGAGTCATTCACAGTGTTGTAGTCGAGTACTTTTTTCCGAGTACCAAGTACTGCCGAGTACTTTGACTGCCGAGCACAAAGACAGGTCGAGTCCTTTGCCAGCCGAGTACAGGTACTGGTTTCCGAGTACAAGTACTTGCACTTCCAAGTACGAGAACAAGTACAAGTACTTGCACTTCCGAGTAGGAGTACAAGTACAAGTACTTCTAATTCCGAGTATGAGTACGAGTACAAGTACTTCTAATTCAAAAGTAGTTTTATCTTAATTTAGAGACTCTTAAGACCTGCCACTGTGTAAAAGAAACACCGAATGCAGATGACATGGCTACAAGAACAAGTGATCTGGCTAGCAATGTCACGGTCACTACACGTGCGTTGCAGCAGTTGACACAACGTGCATGGCGTGGCGAAGTCTATTTTACAGACTCAATTACTCACATGGCTGTGATTTTTTGTATGCTGGGTTCGTTGTTAGAATTTTTGGGTCCAGGAACCAGACTACCAATGCCCAAGTAAATAACGGGACAATTCTGGAGTACCACAATATAATTTGTGTACGTGATTGGTTAAGTACGGGCACAGACGGCAAATGGGTCGTCTACGTTAATGGTCCCACGTTCGATCTTCTCTTTGTCAGAACCTTATCGAATATCGGGTCATTGGGGTCGATATTTTTGTACCTTATTTTAATGGCCGTGGAAAGTTAACTTAAAGGATTTTTTTTATTGATTACTGTTAAACGAGTACGAGTACTCTGATGCTCGAGTACAATTTTTGGATGTCGAGTTCTGAGTATTTTGTAGCCCGAGTACCAAGAACTGTCATTCGAGTACGAGCACTTGGACATCCGAGTACAAGTACGAGTACTTTGAAAATGGTACTCGAGTAGTGCTCGAGTACGAGTACTACAACACTGGTCATTCACACTTCAACTTCATTGCACATGCGCTAGGTACGTCATGAACCAACCCACCAATTAACTAGTGGTCCTTGATTGAACTTGCCTGTGCTGTAGTTAGGTTTGCTCAAGTATACATGTCCAGTGGAATGCCACTATAATGAACACGATGGGGTCCACACTAAATGTACGGTACAGCAGTCGTTCAGTATAGTGCGAAATTAACCGCTGAACGTTTCGTTGCCATGTTGAATAGCGCCCTCTCTTGTCTAACTGAAGTACGGTCTTGTGATACTATGATTCGCTGTTTTCGTGATGTTTTGCCATTGCATTCACGTTTGAGGTTTCTAGAAATGTATCTGTTAATTCTTTTTGTTTTTTATTATATTGATATTTTATTAAATTGATATTTTAGTTTATCCAAAAGTCGTGAAGCTACCGCTCAGGATCAATCTCTGATGCATGCTGTGGCGAATCTCCGTTGATTTGCAACTGCATAATATTCTTTAAGTTTTGTGCACGAAATATTTGGAGCCAAGGATGATGTTTGGTACAGCCGAATGTTTGGTATAGCGGTGTTCGGCAAAGTGACGTTCAGCTGTAGTACTGTGATTGGGACCATCCCAACTGTAGTTGGGACTGATGCTAGACAGTAGTTGGGGTGTAACAGGTGTCAGGCATGACAGGTTATTTACCTTTAATATACACATTGTCATTGTAATGTCAAGTGTTTCAGAATTGAGACCTTAGATGAAGTTTGTGTTCCGCTCTGCTTCTCCAGTCGTCGTCAACAATAGAAACAAAAAGGAAATATTTCAAATCACTCATTTTGTTGCATACAACTGTCATGTCTGCCTTGCAGTGTTTGGAGTTGCACAGATTTTTAAAACTAAGCCTGAACTCAAAAAAGCATTTCTACCTTTAAATACATGTAGGCATGATAGGTCTGGTTTCAGTGTATAGCCTCTTTTCCTGGCTTGTTTTTCTAACCTTCATTGAACTTCACACCAATTTGTACTAATTTTTCAGTGACAGGGAAGGGAGACCATCAGTTTCTTTAGCTCAAGATGCTAAACTGAAAGATTGATTTCCTCAGGTTTCAGTAACTGCAAAAGTTTAAGTCGCACTCATCATAGAGGATGGACTTGCCCATTTGTAGATACGATTAGGATGTGATCAGTCACTTTGCACTGTAGGTCCATCACATTGCTTGATCGGTCTATAATGTCGGAAATTTCAGACATTGCCTTCCCTTTTCAGTGGATTTTTGTTTTTTCCACAACCACACATTAAAAACAGTTGATCACTGATGGTTACATCTGGAGACCTAATTAAGAAGAAATCGTAATGCAAGATTAATTGACAAAGTGCAGCAATTGACATAATTGCGCAGATTGGCCAATTGTGGCTATCAACACAACTACCAGATCTACACTGGCATCTTCCTTACTTGTACAAATTTATTGTCTTTCGTTTTTCAGTTGGAAGATGGACAGACACTTTTCGATTACAGCGTTGGCCTAAATGACATCATTCAGATCATGATTAAAGCACAGCCTGCGGCTTTGCCAGCCACCACATCGGACTATGAGGCGGCTAGCCACAGCAAACCAGACAGTGGCTTTGTGTCGGAGAACAGTGACTCAGAGCACTCGACATCTGGGAGCAACTCCAGCGACGCAGTCCATGAAATTGAGGACAAACCTTCCACCAGCACTCGCCAGTTTGGAAGCACCTATCAGGTATATATGGAATTCTTTCCGAAATTTCCTGACACGCTTGCTTCTTAATCGCATTAACGTCACGTAGGCGACACCATGTGAATATCTTCAGCATCATATTAGCATCCTGTGAAAAGTTATTCGGCTGCTCCTTTTGAATTGAAATCAGAGGGACTCACCCTTTTATTTTGAAACAGGGAGGAAGTGAGCAAAATAACTATCAATACTGACAATTTTGAACTTTAATTTCTCAAGGTTGGAGATTTGATTGACGCTTTGGACCTCAGTATTGGAGCTTGGTTTGAGGCTGATATCATCAAGATCACCCCAGCTTCGTCGACCGACGAGGGACAATTGAACAGTGTGAACTGTGGAGAAGGCGTTGCTAAGGACATAGCGGTGGATGCTAATCACAACATCAGGGATATCTCTGCCACAAACAGCGATGCTGAGAAAACCGCCAAGGATGCTGACGGGAGGTTGCAGAGCTTTCAGGAGAGTGAAACTGGAGAACTGGTGAACGGAAATGGAAGTAGAAACAGTGTTGCCACGGATGCGCAAGACTCCAATAGCGATGGCCGACACACAGATCCTTCAACTCCAGTCTCAAAGGACAGTGCATTGCAGCAAGATGAAAGTAAAACAGTGGGTAAAGAGCAGACTTCAACTGAGACAGGTTGCGACGGATTCATTTACCACGTCAAATTTGAAGGGTAAATTCATTTTCCAAGTACATCTCAATCTTCAACAATTTTCGGGCAAGTTCAATCAAGGACCACTAGTTAACTGGTGGTCGGTTCATGATGTACCTAGTGCATGTGCAGTGAATTTGAAGTGCAGACGACCCTAGTCAACCGTTGTTAGGTCATTAGGGAGAAGGCAAGAAAAAGCGGCCGCAGGTTGGGCAAAATAACAAAACTAAAAGTGAACTTGGTTGTTTACAAGTGACATACTTCTTTTCCGGGATATTTCTTATAACTGGTCCTCTCTGCACTGTGCTATTAAAAATGGTTTACGGCAACAACGATGCAACCAACCTCGATGGGCTGGTCGCAAATAGTTGACTAGACTAGTCCAACCACCGTCGGCTATAATGCGTTCGATCAGAGACAGTCAAACTTTGGTTAACTATGGTTCTCCATCAAACTTGCCCACAGTTGTTCTAATGCATTCTGGCGAAAGAAGCACTCAAATGTTGATGTTTCAGTGCAGATGGCCCAGAAAACTTTGTTTTTTCATTTTCCAGAGAGCCTAAATTGCAAATGTGTCTGTTAAACTTCTACAAATTTAAGCAGATTACAATGGTAATTATTTAGTAAAAACAAAAAAGACAGAAACAGAAAACCTTCATGCATTGAGTCTGTTGTAGCATTGACTGCAAAGCCATTTTCTTTCTCAGCACACCTCAATAATTTTGGCTGAACCAAGACACAAGAAGGGAATTGAATTTTGCATCCGTAAGCAAGAGTAAAGTTCAGAGAACTCTTCCCCACTTTCATGAATCTTGATTTATGTTAGACAGATGCTACACAGGGACTTGATATGCCAGGGTGTACTTGACTCAGTTTTCAATGAGGGCATGATTATCTGCAAATATTTTTTAAACGTGTGAGTATGCTTACCCCCATCAAAAGTGATCAAATGGATAGTTGGACAGTTGAATAGCACTACCCTTGTTTGCACATTCAGATGAAAACTGATGGTATGCATCCTACACCGTACATGTAGAAACAAGTGCATTTACGTTGCCCTGCCCGCAGTTGTCGTTATCAATGAGCCGGAAAGTACGTAGTTCATACATGTAAATGCCCAGCACTACTAACCTGGACGTTGGTGTGAATGATGTTTGTAGAATGTTGTCTCTGTGGTCACGCCCCCTCCCCCAGGTACGAGGACCAAGGGGTGTTGGAGTTGCCCAGTAAGTACCTCCGGCCCCGCGCCCGCACCATGATCAGCTTTGATGACGTCAGAATTCAGGATGTCGTCATGGTCAACTACAATCCTGATGAACCAAAGGAGAGAGGATTCTGGTATGACGTTGAGGTCACTAGCAAGGTAAAAAAAAAAAAAATTGCATCTGTGAACATTTAAGTAGCAGTATTTACCAGTTATCTGACTTTCAACAACTTTGTTGTGGATCGGGACACACACTAGGGGAGTAAGGGGGAGTTGGTACTTTGCTCATCCCCCCCACCTCTGCGTTCCAGGTTCCAATCCCTACGAGGCCAACAAATGGATTAGGTTTTCTGCCTCCACTTGATTCTTTGAGTTTTCTTGGAACACTTGTCCTGAGTTTTCCTCCAAAGTCTAAACAAATTTGAAACTTCTTTATCGTCTGCTCACCGAAGGCCCCCAGGGAGAATATCACATAACTGATAGGGCTTTACCCTGGTTAAATAAGCAAAAATGGTTGCTACGGTCAATTTATTAATCTCATGGCAGAAAACGACGAGAACGTACAAAGAGCTGATCGGTAATGTCAGACTGGGGATAGAGGCCGATGTACTGAAGGACTGCCGCATCCGATTAACGGATGAAATCTTCAAGATTGAGAAACCTGGAGAGGTGACCTGTGATCCGGCATTACTCAACGGAGAAAACTCACCCATGAAAAGTAGGACAAATGGAATGGAATTCTTTGATATATTTTGTGGAAACAAGCAGTGGCCGTGGCATGGCGCAATGAATACTTTGTGGAGCTTAAAATTCTTTTTTAATACGTCAAACCTTTTTCACAAATCACTTTTTCAAGTTCGGTGTCTTCTCCGGCAATTTCTCATTCCGATGTTCTGCTACAGGGTCAAACAAGGCAGAATGTGCCTACTGCAAAGACAACCCACGGCGCAAATGCAAACACTGTGCCTGCCACGTGTGCGGCGGTAAGGACGACCCAGACAGACAGCTCATGTGTGATGAGTGTGACATGGCGTACCATCTGGGGTGCCTGGATCCGCCATTGACAGAAATACCCGATGTTGAAGAATGGTCAGTTTTTGCTGTTATTTTTGCTTTGGTTTTTTTTTTTTTCATAGGACCATTTGGCCGGACATTGCCCTCAGGTTCTTAGTCTGGTGCAGTGGAATCTCACTACAACAAACACGATGGGATCAGCACAAAATATTCGTTTTAGCAGTGTACCCTATAGCGACATTCCATTGTATACCTAAAAGAGTCAAAGTTAATGTGGATGATGCACAGTAGAGTGAGCCACCAAGAGGTTGCTACGGAAAGGCCATTTTTTGCAGTGCCTTGTGGGAAATAATCAAGAAATTCTTTGCTTGCGCATGGTGAACTTGAGTTATTCCCAATGTTTGTTCGTTAGGGAATTTAAAGAATCCCTTCTTCTTGTTAATTGCACAAAATTTTCCCAAGTCGTCTACTGGCATACACTCAAATGCAAGTCGCGGCGAGGCGGCCATGCTTTGGATGACCTTAAACTATAAAAATGGCCTCTCCTTTGCAACCTCTTGGTGGCGCACTGTAATGTGAATCGTCCCTATTGCCAGCCCGGTGAAATGGATGAAATGTGAAAAAATTGTGCTATCAACATGCGATGCATGCTGCAGATGTTGGCGGATTTCCCGTGTGTACTTTGCAGGTATTGCCCACTGTGCAAGAATGACGCATCCCAAGTCGTTATGGCTGGCGAGAAGCTGAAGCACAGCAAGAAGAAGGCCAAGATGGCGTCGGCAGTGAATGATTGCAAACGAGACTGGGGAAAGGTGAGCATAACCAGCCAGTCAAAGTTGGATATTTGTAAGACTTTGAAGGTTTGAAGATGGAGGGTTACCAAATCAAAGGTTTGTCGGTAGCCTCATGTAGGTGGTCTCTTTTGTGATATTGAATGGTTCTATCTAAAGTCGGCTAACTGGATGCTTTGAACTGAGCTTTGCTAAACGTCATGAGAATAGAGCTATTGATAATATATGCATTTGTAAATTAATCCACTTGTTTTTATAAGCCAATTAACCATTTTGTCAAACCAAGGTAAATATAACTTTGATACCCCTCACATGCCTTTGATGGTTACAATTCTTACACCTTGTTTATATTTTTGAATACTGGCAAATGTAACCTCTTCAGACAGTTGAAAATTTAGTGTCTAATACACCCACACCTGCTCCCATAATCCTGAGGAATACATCACCCTCGGTCTCTTTAAATACGAGGAAACTTATTAAACTTGCTATCATTCCCCGTCTTTGCAGATCGTGACTCGCGTTACATTTGCCCGGCCCCAACCTAGACGTCAGCTATTATGAACAAAAGGGTCTTCAACCTGTTTGCCTTTGCGACTTTTTTTTCTTTTAATTCCGGAAAATGCTGTAAGGAAAATTTCATCCCAAGTTTAAGAATACTGCATATTTGAATAGTCCAGAGGGATGTTTCATTTGATTTAGGGAATGGCCTGCCAGGGACGCACCAAGGTCTGCACGATAGTTCCGCCCAATCACTTTGGAGAGATTCCCGGTATCCATGTTGGCCAGTCCTGGAAGTTCCGTGTTCAGGTAAGGTACTATTTTGAGTGATTGGGCATCTCACCTCGTACAGTCTGAAGTTAGATGGGGAAATGTACGAAAAATTCAGACACATTACCAGACCATAAGTGTCGAGTGTGACGAAATAATTTCACTGTAAAAACCAAAATGTTATGTTTAAGCCTCCTTTTGTCAATACAAAACGTTGTTAGATAAAAATCCTCAGTTGAAACATCTTCAATCAAGCGCATCACAAGTGAGTGCAGATACATTTCATTTTGATTTTATAGGGGCTCGAAAACGAGACAGTAAGGGTGCGTTCAAGCAAGTTACTTGTGTTAACATGAGTATACTCCCGAGCACTCGAACTGCTGGAGTATGACTCGTGGGTCAGCAAGAGTATACTCTCTCTGACGAAGGAGTACTCTCCTGCACCTGAGGAGGAGTACTCTCCTGCACGCATCCTATTCATGTTGACAGGAGTAACCGCACCAACGCACCCCATTATGGGATTTAAATCAGATTGCATCTTTGGGTTACTGCCTGGGTGACATGTGGGTCATTCCATGAAGGTGGCGTTCAATCTGTGACATTTTGGTGCATACATAACTGAATTGTTCATGTTTTATAGAGCTTTTGTAGTTCTAGAATGTTTCAAAGCATCAAGCTGTTTTTTGTGGCATCGTCATGAAAAATGGATTGATGATGTCCCACTATCACCTTTTTTTAATGACAGTATGTGTACCCATGTTGACCCCTGCACTTCAAACCGTGTGGTAGAAAGCCAAATGAGTTTCATGGAAGCCAGGGACAAAGGCATCGTTTTGTTTATGTGTACAGGTCAGTGAGGCTGGTGTACATCGCCCTCATGTGGCAGGAATCCACGGCAGAGAGGACGAAGGAGCCTATTCCATCGTGTTGGCTGGCGGTTACGAGGATGACGAGGTGTGTTCACCTAGCATTTTGCAAAAGTTTACCAATCAGATCAAGTCTTGAGCCTTTGTACAAAATGGGTTCTTCTGAACAAGTAGCTTTCATGCATTAGAATGCTACTAAAGGGAAAGTCTTGGAAGTCAGAAAGTTCCTTTGTCAAACGGAAAACTTCTTTAGTAAACTCTTCATTTTCCCAGTGAGACTGGTTACATTCCCAATAGGAACACACTGTTTCCAAGTCTTTGTGTGCCGGTGAAGATGGAGGTAACTGGAGGTCAAATCCTGTTGATTGGAACAACAGAATAGTTATCCGTTGTTCTAGCTGGATGCTTGAAAGGGAAAATAAAACAAGGGATAGATTGTTCTGAATTTTTGATATGGGGGTGAATTTGAGATACAAACATTTAAGTCCCCCAACAGGCTCAGTGACAGGTTGGATCAACTGCAGCCGGGACCAAGAAAGTAGAACATGCCAGTCCAAGTGTACCATTTGTGAAGAAAAAACCAGTATAATTTTATATGTTGCATTGATCCACACACAGGATAGAGGATTTGAGTTTCTCTACACTGGTAGCGGCGGCCGAGATTTGTCCGGTAACAAGCGCACAGCAGAGCAGTCTATGGATCAGAAGCTTACCAAGATGAACATGCAAGTCAAGTCCACATTCCTTCATGTTTTCATTTTCACAGTAGGCTGAATTACATGTAGGTACAGGAATATTCCACGAGATGAGTCCAACAGAATTGTGGATCCCTGGTCCAGTTACGTTCAGCCTCAGATAGTGTGTTGGAAGATGAAGCAATCGGTTAACGTGAAGCTGGGGTCCCTCCCTCAAAAAGATAGGGATTCCAAGCCAATCACACCGCTTTGAAGAATCTTGCCCAATCTCTTACCCACAACTACGTGCTCTTAAAGAAAGGAGGATATTAATCTGGCTTAATGCAGTGAGGAGTTGCAGGATAAATTGGGTATTGTGACCGGTACAAAAATATTATCAAATTCATTTGTTTGAATCTGCTTGTTTGAATTGGTTATCTCATCTAGGGCTCTTGCTCGCAACTGTAATGCAACGTTGGATACCAAGAATGGCAACGAAGCCAAGGATTGGCGGGCAGGAAAGCCAGTCAGGGTCGTCCGAAACTCCAAAGGACGCAAGCACTCCAAGTACGCACCAGAAGAAGGCAATCGCTACGATGGCCTGTATAAGGTAGGTGGTGTGATCAGATGGATCAGTTGGGGCTGTGACTTCCTTGGGTTTACTTGTACATGATTAGACGAGATGATTTTGATCATTAGCAAAATATGATTTGATTCATGATCTGAGGTTTAGTGTAAAGTTTCGAATAATATTACCTCAGGTATTTGGGGATATTTGTTAAAATGCGAGTATTTAGGAGGTTGTTTTCCTTACGTTTTAGTAATGAACCAACATCAACATTAAAGATGATTGGCGTCTTACCTCTGTTTTTCTGTTTAAGATAAGATATGGGGAGTTGCAGTCTTAAGAAATGGACTGACGGCAAAAAAAATTTTTGTGAGATCTTCTCATTAAATTTACGGACATCAACACAAATTTAGCACACAGGTCTCACAAGAACATGTGAAACAAAACTGTTGCACAAAGCATTGTGAAAAAAATAACTAAAATGTAATCCTTATAAATTGTCCACACCATTGCAAAATGCTTTCATACATTTGAACAAAGACGAGTTGTATTGTGGACAGCTACAAAAAGTGTATTTATAATGACAGTGTGATCGAAACAGATTGCAGCATTTTTGTGCGTCACAGCTAGTGTACCTGTTTTAAAATCCTTGAGGGTAAGCAGTAATACGGGCAATTCACAGTAGTGTGCCTCCAAGAGTTTGCAACATGTTGACCAATCACAGAGCGCAAAATCTGTCAACCCTTTCCAAACATGCATTGGATCGACCGATTTTGCACATGGTGATTGGCCAATGCGTTGCAAACTCTTGGTGGCGCACTATTGTGAAATGCCCATATTGACTGTATTAATCAATGGATAACATTTTTGACTGATATCTTGGAAACCTCTTGCGTAGGTCGTCAAGTTCTGGCCAGAGAAGGGGAGAAGCGGTTTCTTGGTTTGGAGATACCTCCTGCGTCGGGATGACCCACAGCCCATGCCGTGGTCCAAGGAAGGAATCAAGAGAATTAAGGAGCTCGCTCTCAAAATGGAGGTGAGGCTGTCTGGTCGTGTGACCTGAATGAGTTCATTGGTAGTTATGTTAACCTATTGACTCCAAAGTCAAACGGTATCTACCCGAGTGTCAGAAGTTTTTGAAGCATCAAGGTTTTTAGTCGTTCACAATGTCCTCATTTATATTTGTTCACCCAGCAACACATTTAGCGCCAATTACAGGATGATAATGAGTGAAGAAGACAATGGAGAAATGTTCAGTTTGAGAGGTGGGAAGAAAACCCTGGATAAATGTTTCGGGAAAACCCACAGACTCGGGTAGGGACTGAAAACCCAATCCACATGTGGACCAAGCTGGATTTGAACTTGGACTGCATAGGTGGAAAGAACTACTTTACCAAACTGACTCCAACGTCTATTTGCTGTAGTGTTTATTGTTAATAGATTTCCATTTGCTACTGAGATTA
Organism: Acanthaster planci; assembly: GCF_001949145.1. The sequence goes on along the minus strand of NW_019091390.1, from coordinate 1,311,533 downwards.
AGCACTGTTTGATACACACACGCAGTAACCTGTTGAGGATAGTGTGTGAGTGATCTTTCAGCCATCAGAAAGTTTGACGAAGATGTAATGTTTCACACCTGTTTGCCAAAGTTGAAGTGGGAACTTTTCCAACTTACAAATATCCAAGAATGCTGACCTCTGAAATGCACTAGCCAGCAATAGAGTTTACTGATTTCAGTTGAAGGAGAAGTCCCAAGATTATTCACTTCTTTAACAGTGTCACGTGGAGCCCACACATAAAAGCTGGTTTTCACAGGATTTGTGGCAAAATTCGCAAAGTCAAAAATGTGCTCTTTTTATTTGCAAATTGACAGTGCTGATATTTTGACTGCGATGAGATGAGTTAGCTCTAGCGCCTGCTTATTTCAACAGCTGGAGCAAACTGCATCTTGTTCCATTCCAAGACAAAGTCCATGAGAAATTTGCAAGCTGGGGGATATATTGTCGGTTTCAGCTCTGAATAGAGTTCATGCCCTCATTTTTTGCATGCGAAGAAATGAAATTGCATGCTGTGGGATATTGCATGATTCCTTCACTATTCATCTTTGCCTGTGACGAGTCCTCACATGACATTTGGCCGTCTCTGTCCTGGCAGTATCCGGAGGGGTACCTGGAGGCCATGGCTGCCAAGGAGAAGGAAGCCAATGGGGGCAAAGAGTCCGAGGACAGTGAGGAAGACGGAGGCAAGAAGAAACGACAGAGCAAGGGCAAAGGCCGCAAGAGGAAAAGAGACGGTGAGAAGCCTGCTTTTGTCTCAAAATTAGCAGCATATCAGTGAGCCTGCTAAGATCTGTGAGCAAAACATCAGTGTCAAATTCTGGCTTAGTTTTGTATGTGTAAATTGTGTTTGTTTTGAAGGTCTGTTTGGTTGCATAACATTAATTAAAAGTTGATTTTAAAATTAATTGAACCCAACCAACTAGATGCATTTTTAATCGTATGTAACATTGTTGGATAAAGCATGGTTCGAGTTAAAGAAAACCTTTGTGTTCTAATTAGAAAAGAACAATTAATTGCTCGTTGTTAAAAAGACGAGTCTCTATTTAGATTTGGACTTTACCATAATATGCCCTGAATATAGCCTTGGTTCAAGCAGCAGGTCCAGTCAGGGATGATGCCTTTGATTTGTTTTGAACCTGAAGCTGAATTTAATCATCTGACAAGGTTCTCCAAGATCTTCAGTTTACATGGTTCTTAGTTGAGCGAGTTGACATCGGTGAAATACACAGGTAAGAAATCTTGCATGGGCTTTTCCACTTTTCTGCCTCTCCCACTGCAGAATCTGGGGATGACATGCCCGCATCAAGTCCCAAGAAGACCAAGGTGGTGATACCTCCGGAAATCAAGAAGCTGATCAAAGAGGACGGGGTCAACAAGAAGGTGTGGGATGAGATTGCCCAGGAGATCAAGACGGGCAAGGTAGGGGAAAACCAAACGTGCAAGATGTTGGGAAGCGTCTTGGAACGTTCACACAGTGTTCACATCAGTAAAAGGCACGGTCGCTTTGCATCTAATAATAGCAGTCAAGTCACTCAGCGGCAAAAGGGCAAAGGTCAATCAAAATGATGATCTCACAAAACTGGGTTTTTTGTTTTGTTTTTAAATGTACAAAGTGGTTTAAACTGTCGGCCAAAAACTCACATGAGTCTTTCAAACAACGCCATTTCTATGGTGTAATTTTTTGGCAACACTAACGTGACTGAGTGAATAGAAAACACTTTGTTTGAAGACAAACAGTATGTGTCATTGCAAACGGGTCTCTAAAAGTGAACATGATAAATATGGTTACTTCCTGGTGAGTTTACAATTGCATTTAAAATGTAAGCATTTCGGCAAAATTGTCATTTTGGAATTGGCTCTGAGTTTTCCCACTGGGCTGATATGTCGGCAGACCTTCTTGAGTGCTGTTGAGGAAGCCTTTACTTGCATCTGTTGCCAGGAGGTGGCGTATCAACCAGTCACTATGCCTTGTCAGCACAACATATGCAAGGTTTGAGAAATTTGTTTGTTTCAGTTCAGGAATGGGGGTTTGGTTTGAAAAGAGATCAAGTTAAGAGGATTTTTTGGAGGGGGAGAGTCGATATTAACACTGGATCATGCTGCAGATGCAAACATAACAACTACATCAGAAGTGAAATAAACAAATCTGAAAATTGGAACTTTAAAAATCACCAAGACTTCTGTTTTATGTCTCATATTCCGTTCACGTGCATCTCTGCTTGTTTGGAATTCACGTCCTTTTTACTACAAATTAACTGTCATTCTGCCCTCCTGCTGCTAATTTCATGTGAGATTGTCCTACCGATTTCTGCATCAGAGACCAGATGTGTTAATTTTTGCTTTGATTTCAGTCCTGCCTCCAGCGGTCGTTCAAGGCCAGCGTGTACCAATGCCCCTACTGTCGCTATGACCTCGGCAAAGGCTACAGCATGTCCTACAATAAACAGCTGCAGACCATCCTTAAGGAGCTCTTCCCAGGATACGAGGCAGGACGTTAGGAGGCCAACACTAGTTTGTTTCTTTTTTTCTTTTTGTTCTTCATTTTTTGTTTACATAGCTTGCTATGAAGGCCATGTTACAGCTTGTGCATTGTATATCTGCATTTGTTACTGAAAGGGCATGCTATGAGGAGTAGTTTTTAAAGCGCGCACAATTTAAAGAAAAACAACACTAACTGTGTATTCTTGTCTCATTGGTGAACGACTGTACGGCTGTGGTTCTTACATTCATCAGTCATCAAACTGGATGCTGTTCTCTTGCAGGGAATATCCTGCTTAATGACAAGTTGATGTGGATCAGTCAACACCAGAAATTATTTGCCGTGTCCGCCGACGGTTTACTAGGTTAATCTTGAAAATCTGGCATATTTTTGGTTGTAAAATGACAGATCTGTTCGGCAAGGGATTCAACTGCATGTATTTGTTATGTTAATCGTAACATAGCGCTGACTTGCAGCCCACGTGAAAAAAATGGATGGTGTCACATGGACAACGGCATCACAGCTGCCACATCATTGGGTATTAAATTCAACTAAATATTTGAGTCATCTATGCAAAGTACATGTAACTTGTTAGCACTCATGTGGAAAGTCTCTGTTTTAAAAGTTCTATGAAATAGATAGTTGGATATATAGTAGTAATGACTTTGTAATGTTCTGTTTAGCTTTTGATAGAATTCATTTCCAGTTACGCTATATTGAGCATTATTTAACTGTTTACTGGTTTTATCTTACCTCATTTTTCTGATTAAAAAATGTGACCTCTGAGGATATTATAAAATTGCAGAATATAAATGAATGTGGTGATTGTTTTAACATTTTTTTATATTTGACACTAATTGAAACGACTTTTTTGTAAATATTTCTGCTGAAAAAATTTACTCAGTCGACAATTTTTATTGTAAGGTGCCTTAATGTTTCAGCCTTGTAGTGAGCCTGTCAGTCTTTAAGAGCCAGTGTCAAGCAGATACAAAAGGGATGGAAAAGTTGGAGACTGTATTAATGCCAAATCTTAAACCACTATCTTTCTTGCAGAAGATGCTGTGTGTCTGTTTTTATTTCATGGGCCACAGTTGAAACCAACACGGCAGCTTTCTTTTTAAGTAACGAACGAGAGCCACAAAGGTCAGCCAGTATTTGTCGCCTGCAAGTGCTTCTTACGATGCAGTTCAGTTTTGAAAAGAGTCACCAGATTCATCCAGGATTTCAAAGCCAACATGGGCCGCGTTGTGTAACGTATTCAGAAGGAAGGTTTTTGCTCTTGACAGTATTTAGATCCTGCTGTTTGACCCGTGGTTTACCGTTGCAGTGAAAGTGAAGGGTCTTGAGGGTATTTCATCTCGATATAAACAGTAAACCACCTGTGCATTAATCAGCTTGGCTCCTTCGCTCACTGCCATTGAATTTAGTTAAAATTAAATACACTTCTTGTTCAGGTCTGCAGTTAATGTGTTGGTGATCTTAACATGAATTTGTCACATAATTGTTTGGAGATGCAGACATTTTATTTTTTTTCGAGTTGGTTACATTTAGTTATATGTTCCCCAAACCCAACAATGTATTGAGGACAAGTAATAAAAAAAAAATAGTATTTAAAGATTGGTTCGTCTGATTGTTCTGCAACATAAAGGCACAAGAAGCCTCATAAATTGGTCTGAATTTACCAAAAGCTGAAGGGCATCTAAAAAAAACTGTAAATTACATCATGTTCACATGTTAAGACACCTTTCAATAAAAAGCAAAATTCAGACTGACCAAACTACATTAACGCCCAACCAATTTCTTAAACGCAGAAGCCAAATTTCGGACAAAAATGTCCGGGAACTCAGTTTTCTTGAGCTATGTCAAGGAAGCATCAAATATCAATGATTGCAAATGATATTGTGCTTACAAATGTGTAAAATTTATTTACATCTTTACAGTTACATGGTGAGAATATAACTTAACCCCCATACATATTTGTTACATCTTATGGTGTTACTAAGTCAACTTTTGTTATACACTGGTGCTCAAATACATTTGTTATATCCTATTACAAAACAAATATCAAGTACAACAGTAAGACTAATTCCATGAGATGGACTGTCCTGTCACCGAGTGAAATTATTCTTTCCGTTGCACAAATGTGAAACATCCATGATTCGTTTTTAATACACAAAACCTGAACCAATCCTCTGTGTGTAACTCTTTTTTTCCTTTCTCAATCTGGTGCTGAAATCACAAGAAGTTTTCCAGAACCATGAACATGTTTCAGATCTGGTTACTGGTGAAGCGTTTTGGTTGACTGTATGTGATAATTCATCTTATCAGCACAGCCAGATGCCGACTCGCACATATGCTTTATTCTCGAAAGACCTTGTATCTATGAGATACTGAACTGGCTCATACCAGCTTCAAAACCCTTCCTATGTGACAGTCCAATGTCCACTCATAGGAGCTGTAGCCTTGTTAAATTACTGGGAAGTCACACCTGCAGGGCTTGGAAGTTGGCATGTGAAAAAAAGCAAACGGCAGTTTCCAGTCACAGATATATTACTTCATAGAGCAGTTATTTGAAACTCTGAACAGAGATAACCTACAGTGATTGCTCAAATTTCAATTCTGCAAAATATCAGAAACAATTTAATAACCACAAGGATGTGGTCATGTCCGAAAAGAAATGAAGAATTTGTTGTTTTTAAGACAGAGTACACCCAAGTTTCTAAAAGGAGGTGACCAATGCCCAGAGTTGTAATGACTCGACTTGAGTCAGTTTTTAGTTAGTCGATTCAACTCCTGACAGGTAAATGACTCAACGGGTCATTGCAAGCAAATGACTCGAGCCACTGCATTACAATGACTCAACTCGAGTCACAAAGATTAGTGACTCGTTACTACTCTGCCAACACCAAAGGCTTGGCTTATGACCAGCAGCTACAAAGCATGTCTTGACAGCAAACGATCCAACATCAGTACCTTTCCTCTTTCCAACCCTAGCATTTTTGGCTATTGTGTGAAATCGGCCACTTGAGATTATGCATGAGAAAGCCTACTGACATGAATATTCAAAAGTAGTTTTCAACCCTCCCCCCCAAAAAACATAAGCGACTCCTGTGAATCAAAGGCTCCACATTTATGAGTTGGCTCAAAGAAGGCATACCTGAACAACTCGGCTTTGTGAGTAAAAATAACTATCCAACTGCTACTCGCCAGCGAACTCCGGCAACCGATATGCCTAGTACAGAAGAACCCATCAACGTCGTAAGGGTTTTATTAATGGGTAATTCCAGAAATTAGGAACTTTTTTTTCATGTCCCTGTTACATTTTACATACAATTTTATAAGTTCAGAACACATTTTCTAATTTACAAGAGTGATGAATTAATGCAAATTACCAGCCCAAAAAAATAGTAATAGTTTGAAATTGATTCCGGTGATATTTCCATGTCAAATAACAAAGGTCAGATGTAACAAGGACACAAAAATGTTACACTTTTGGAACCTCAATTTCTGGAATTCCCCTAATACTTGCAGCAATCTTTCCTGATATTTATGTAGTTTTTAATACCCACAAAGATGTGATCAAGACCTGGGTTGGTACAACCAACAGCATCAGCCTTTATCATATCAAGTCTACTTGTTAAGCTCTTTTAGTTCACAGCCATTGCTATTCTGTGTAGTGATGTGCACCACTTTCATTCAATCACGCACTTTGGCCTCTTCATGTGATTTCATAAGCTCAACTGAAGCAACTCTTTAATGAAAAAGTCTTGTGCGTCGTAACGATTTACGTAATAAACTTGAATAAATATCTTGTAACTTAAAAAGACCAGTGATGAGTCTTGAACGACAACAAAGAGGATTAAGCATCCGTCACGTCAAAGCAACAAACATGAATAATAATATTTAAAAATCACTTTGGTAACAGTAATTGCACATATATACAACACAAGTGGGTAAAATACTTAAGGAAAAAGATCCAATATTTAAATATGAGAAGTGCTTGGAAAAAAGATATTTTTCAAAATGGGCAAAATATACCTTTGAGTACACTAGAAGAAATCTGAATTTTTCTGTCCAACATACGGGCAAAAAAGCACTAAAAAGGAACCAAACACACAAGACCACAGCTCGTATCTGTCACCCCTTTTTCCTTGCGTCCTCTTCAGCTCAGAGTTGGAAGTCTGAATTAATGTTCCACGAGCAAAGTTTGCGTCAAACCAGAAGCACCATCAACAGAGCTGAAACTGAGAGGCACGTGTTTACAACTCTACAGTGTCTGTCACCTGAACAAATTCCCCGTCGTTCACATTCTTCTTGCATCATTTCCTGAGCATTTTGTAGTCAGTGAACTCTTGTTTGGTTTTTAAATACGATAGTGTACAATTTTTATTGATGTGCACAATTCACTAGTTTAAAATTTGATGACGACATTGATCTGAAGCGTTAATTAATCTGTCCAAGGATGGTCTGTCAAAATTACATACATATGGGTACTGTATTTTTAAAAATGCGGAAAAAAAGTAGTTGTTACAGAAAATTAATCGAATCACACTAAATTTGCTCTAAATGTTATGAAACAGTGCCAATTTAATTTCAATTTAAGCGTCACTATTGGTGGTATTGATTAGAAATTAGTATTTTGGTCAACATTCCGAAAGCCTAAAACAGCAAAACTTTACGAGATCAGCCCATACGTGAAGCTTGCCAAGTTTAACAGTGCATACACACGATGGGCTGTCGAGACTTGCTAGCAAAGCATTTTGTAGGAGGGGCCTTAATTGTGGGTACTATACATGCATTGAGCCATAGTCATTGTGGGGTCAAATCTGTCATGGCGATCAGTTTTCTGTCCCTACAACTTGGTCCCAAATTTCTTAACACAGGTAATTGTCCCATCAACAGATCAATGCAAGGCTGGCTTGGGACACTCACACACTGACCTTTGATACCTAGTGTGGACATACCTTGTTTTCATGCAGTTAAGAAAACTCAGTGAAACTACTCATTTCCCTTGAACTGTAAACACACTATTTGAAAAGGTTTCTTTGACCGTTCCTCTTCCGTTTACGAGCGATGACTCTAACCCCACAAATGCTTCCAAACTTCTTTTTCATAGAAAGGGAAATGTCCTACGGACATGGGCAAGTCCACAGAACGTCTTCCCTTCCTGCATCGTGTGGACATCTTTTGTTCACAAGTCCACACTAGGTATGTCAGGTTAACGCACTGAGAAGTGGACACACAGTGGGAAGTGGGTATGACCGAGAACAACTAAAAACTGCATTGCCAATTACACAGATGGGTACAGGGGTGTTACATGCTGTCGGATTATCATCGGTGAGCAGTAGTCTTTGGATTTTAAATCTCGGGGCAGCGACTGGAATCAAGGGTGTAGTCCCGCGGGATTTTGAAGAGGGACGGCAAGATGTTGTCCCGGTACTGAAAGTCTTGGAAGGTGACCCGAGCTGTGATGGTGGGCAAGACAGGCACATCTTGGAGGGAGAGAAAAGGAGAAAGTGATTTATTTTTCATGAAACTGAGCATTGGTGTCAGCTGGTGGCAACAAACGATGCTGCTGTTGTAACTGGGCTGAGTATCTTGTAAACCGATGACCAACACCCTCCCCCTCCCAAAAAAATCCATGTCCAAACTTTTTTGTGTCACTATCCAGAACACTTTTTTCAAATTCGAAAACCACTTTTCTGAAACAAAGCAACACTTCTCACAATTTGACCGCTGACGAAAGTGAAATTACAAAAAATGCCTGTGCATTCAAAAAATGACTGCCAGAATAACTTCTGTTTGACATGGGAACTCTCATTGGCAAAACTCTAACATCTGGCCTCATGATTTTCACGACTATCGTATCACAGTTCCATGGATACATGACAGCACAGGAAATGGGGGAACCTGGTGTCAAACTCGAAACACTTTCAGCAAAAATATGAAATTTAAATGTGTCCTTGTAACAAAAAATTAAAGAGCATTCTCAGTTTTCATACTGCTAGGATGGATAACATTTACAGGTGTCTGGCAGCAAGATTGCCTGCTTCAACTGACCTATTTTAATTGGGAATCCAGGAGGCATCTTCATGGAGACGAAGTCCCTCAGCTTCTGGAAATGCCTCATGGGTGTGAGGACCTCCAGGATGTTCAGCAGGTCTGGCAGGTCCATGGGAAAGTCCTCACTCTGCCAGATGTGTACAGAAAGTATACATTCATGAATGCAAAGGAAAGGCACGCCATTGAACAAACCTACATCATTGTGACTTACGCATGCTTTGTGATTGCCGCTTATGTAGATTGTGCTGTGAAAGCCCTTTACTTTAATAGTGAAGTGTTTTGCCAGAAAATCTGGTGTCTCCTCGATAAAATCCAGTTTGGGATCTAATACTGAAGTTTGTTTTAAAAACACTCAAAAGAAATACTTTTGGCAAGAACTCAGTCTGACGTTTTCAGTGGAACAGACATAGACAAACAAATGCTAATCTTCCCACATGAGGAGTTCTCACGGAGTGCATCAAGGAGCAAGACAGAGAGTGGACGCAGAGGGCAAACTGACCATTGCCACGGTGGCCTTGAAGACCTTCTTGGATTCTTTACACACTTCTGGTCTTCCCAGGTGTGCTCTGCATCAGACGGGGGGATAAGAAGGCAAAGCTTATCATTCGTGAAGTTATAAAGAACGCATCAAGTAAACGTGTACAGATGCTCTCCTTGCATTCCCACTGTGAGAAGAATGCTAGGCTTGCTCTCTATGGGAGGGTTTATAAATTCATCCTTGTAATGTGCATTTCATACCTGTGATCAATCTTTACTGTGTAACATTTAAGGCAAAAAAAAAAAGCAATACAATTCCCTCTCGTCAAAATTACTGGTAATGAACCCCTGGAAAAAAGGCATCCCTCCTTGCATGGTTCCTTGTTCCCAGACTACCAAATTTCTCACAAGATTAGCTGCAATGCCTCACCTGGACGGTCTACCTTTGATGTACTCTGACCACCTGATATCAGTTGCTGGAGGAGCGGGTAAAGATTTTCTGTACTGGGGCTGTCAAAACAAATCAATAACAGTAGAATCGGACTGGGAACAACAATTCTGGTTCCGTCATGGACAGATAAACCAGAGACCTACAATGTAAGTGTACACAAGGGTACAGATTTGACAAGTCCACAAATGGGGAAGGAGATGATGGCAAAATCCAATTTTCCAAAATTGACAGTGGAAGATTCAATAAATCGGGAGAGAGGGGAGTGCTTATTGTACATTGCATATTTATTAATGCCCATCTACATGTATGGGCCTCGAGCTGGACCAAGAGAGGGCGCCAGTTTCTGAGCAACAGAGGCTCCTTGGGTCAGAACTGCACTTTGTTGGTTCACGAACAACTATGAAGTGCACACATTACGGTCGCACTGCTACCAACAAAATAAATAAAGGGGCTCTTTTCAATCGATGGGGGGGATGCTTCTGCTCGAGGGGGATATGCAGAGTTACTGGGCTGTGGTCAAATAATCCCTGCAAGTCTACAAAAAGTTGCCCGGTCTTCAGCCAAGTCCCAAGCTATTCCAACGGATTGTGACAAAAGCATTCCTTCTTTCATCGTTTGTACTGTGACCAGACTTGTTTTAAGGACTTGCCGTGGACTCAAATACAGTTCTGTCACATACACTTCCCCATGGCTGCATTTGACCTCTCTTTCTGAAACTTCCACCGGGCATTCTACGTGGAATTTTCACGTAGGAGTTCCTCTCCTTTTACTGAAGTTTATCAGTGATGTATGGCTTTGGGGGAAGCATTAAGATGTCTTCGGCCAGATCCACCTGCATCAGATACTTTTGCTTTGATCACGGTACCATCACATGTGAGAGGTGAATATACATACAGTATCATCATGTGCAGGTTTCTCCAATCAATCAATCGATCGATCGATCATCAATCAATCAATCATCAATCAATCAATTGATCGATCGATCGATCATCAATCAATCAATCACTGCTGCACCGCGAGAACGATTATGCAATGCACAAGCAAGTAAATGAAATCTTGAGCAACCCCCTCTTCCTCATCAAAATCTAATTATCCAACGATTTGGTACACGCCGCTCATTTCGCCCTTCTCCAGCAGACCAAACTGGCAGACAGTCAACCTCCTGGTAATCACATTAATGACTGGCATTTAGAACAAGGCTGCCACTTTTTTCCACAATGTTAAGTTGGCCGATTTACTGTAGCCGGCTGTACATACAGGCAGGACGGCGACTCATTAATAGTGACTTAATTGGCAAAATAAATCTGGCCCCCTGGTGTGTAAGCCTCAGCAACAGTTTTTCAAAGAATCACAGATATACATGTAGAACCTCAACCTGTTAACAGGTCTTCCAGCACAAAAAGGGATTACTTTGTGATTGCGACTGACACAACATTCAGACTTTTTACAGTTGAGCATCTTCACAGCCTATTCTTAAAATGGGTGTTTCTCCATTACGACATGAAAGAAACCCCTAGATTTTGGAATTCTATGCAACATAGTGGCCACACAACAGACCTGCAGATTGGCAGGCAGGGCCCTGCCTTTGCTGAGGCTCTCCAGAGCTGCTTTGTTCTTCTGTACATCTTCCTCTGATAAATGCCCTCTCCTGTCACAAACACAAAAACATGACTGGTGTAAATGGAAGGCTGGGGTGGTGGCGAGCCTAAAAAAGGATAGATTAATTCCTGTCTTTAAAGCTATCGAATAAACAATTCAGATCAACAGGGAATTAACAAAAATGTACATTGTATCCCTCTCTGTAAAAATAAAAAGAAATGGGAAAAAAGAGGTGGGGTTGAATCAACGCCTTGCTGATCAAACTTCTCATGAAGGCCCTCTTCAACGTAAAAGGGACCAGTCCCACAACATGGCACACTTCAACTTTTATTCCCCAAAACTTCCTTCAGTGTTGCCAAATTTCCGCACTGAGCATCGTCAAACTTGTTCAGTACAAATAAAGGCACAAATACCTTTTGGTAAATGTCCCCAAAAATTCATGTGACAAGATGCTTCCCGGACCTTGGACACAAAAATCAGAATGAAGGTCTCCTGATGTTGTCCATTTAGATACACTTCACTGAATATTTCACTGAAACCAAATTACTTTTGGGCTAGTTTGAAAGGTTCCACACACACCTTTAATGTTTTTACTTGTAACTTGGAGCTTGCTATATTTTCACTGTTACTCTAGCATGGTGCCCAAGAGAAAGAAACTCACAGAAGATGAATAAACATAAATGTCATTACATCCATGTTCTTTATCCAATCATCGCTACACCATATACACAATGGTCAGACGGTGCACTACGCAACAACTCAGACTTCAAATCTCTAGGTTTCTATTTCACAACTTTACCTTTTTCGTGTTTCAACAATGACGTTGTTAATGGTGTACACGTGTGCATAGTAGTTGCCGATCATTTCACATTTCTTCTCCCGGAAGAGCCACCCACTCTGGGCTCTGGTGAAAGTGATGGGCTTTGTCGACAATGTCATGGTAACTACGTCACTACTCATCAGAATGTCGACTTCCTCTTCCAGTTCTTTTTCAGTTTCCTGGAACAAAATTTACATTCACTTTTCACAAGAAACACATAAGGAAACTAGAAACATGCAATCCGCTTGAACGGACCTTAGACATAATGCCACTGTTTGGTTTCCACATGCGATTTCCTCACGGAACACTTGGAGGATCTCAACTTCCATGAGAAACCGCAAATGGGTCATTCTATTACTTTGGGATCCAATTTCTTCCCGTCCCTGTTACATCAGGCGTATGTTTAGCACTCTTTCTTTAATTTCCAAGATTGAATATGTATTGTGAATTACCTACAAAGCAAATGAAAATAGTTTTGAATCAGTTTTTCAATGATATATCCCTTGTCAAAGTATAAATGTCAGGTATAACTGGGATGGAAAAATGTCACAGGTTGGACCAAAAACTGTAGAATGACCCACATATAAATAAAGTCTATTGTCATTATGTCTCCATATAAATATGTGAGGATTTATACTTAAGAGTGCATTTGGTGTAAAATTCCTACTACTGTACCACACATAAAATGGAGGCCATTAAATGAATTTTAAAAAAATGAAATTCTATACTTTAGCAGATAACGGTTCACGTTAGTCTTGCAAATTTAATAAAAGCTCCTCATTCTGCGTTGTGGAGTTTATCTTAATAGATCATATGTCGGTATAAATTTATGGACCAAGTTTGTTGCCATTCAGATGGCATAAATTTCGACATGAAATTAAATAAGAACAAAATTTTCAACTTTTGCTACAGATTTCACAAACACATGGAATGCAAAAATGACTCTTTTTAACAATTTGCCAACGCACTCTTGACTTTGAGGTTCTTCAGAATATGTACAAGGCCAGTAAAATAAAACAAATATTCACCAATTACCACGTCTGCACCAAGCATGCGGCTGTATACAAAAAAATGAAACTGACGAAAGAACAAGAACGCCAAGTTCTCCGCTGCTCACATTTCAGGAAAAGTCAGAGACAAACTCATTTTGATGTGCCGAAAGTTACCCTCCACAGAGCACAGTAACATAATGTACTCATTACTCATCGCTGATTTCTGAACAAGCCTACAATGTAACTTGTGCTGACCAGATGCATCAAGGTTTTGATAAAGTTCAGCACTATTCTGTGACGTTTGGAAGTTTCTTCACACCCAGAAAAACTGAAGAGAAAAGCCCTAATACCAAAACTAAAAACCCCCTGAATAAAACTGGGGAAAAAATCAATTTAGGAAAGTTGATGTGGTTTAGAAACATGAAAGAAATATACAGGAATGCCTACCACCCATCTGATGGACTTTGTTGAAGTGCATAAAATTCCCTGTGCTACCTCAAAAGGGTGAGTAAAGTAGTTGAGTTTCAGAAATACACAAATTGCGTCTCTGGGCAAAGAATGTCAACATCTCCTCGGTTTACAGACTGGTCCCAAGCACCAACTTGCAATGTGCAAATGTGAAAATGAATCTGATTCCGGGCAGGACTTAACCTTTCGTATTTTGTAGTGCTTTATTGATGGTCGTCCACGGTAAATTAGGGAAGGATGGAAATAAAAATCAACAAGACTCTAGTTACACATTTAAACCTCCTTAAGGCAAACGGCAGATGTACAATTAATGCATAAATTTCACCTCGGGAGGTTTCACAAGCTAGTGTGAGGAAGGAATGGGCTCAGCAGTCCAAGAAAAAGGCAAGGAGCGATGACAGCCCCTTTGGTGGGTGGTGCTACATCTCTGTGTACACGCAGGTTCACACAGATATTGCAATGAGCACACGTGACCAATTTTCATCAGAATGTAAAGCCTCGTGTGTCCCACGCACCCAGTTGGAAAAATCCCCGACCAGAATCTCTCTTCGTGGCCTAAGAGGGGGCAATTGTTTGGAGCACTGACACACAAAAAAAAACCACAAACACAGAGGAGAAAGTGGCAGCATGGCTTTCCGTCTCGATGTGCACAAGCCCTGCATGTCTTTGTAAAGGCAAGCTGCCCAGCAACAACAGCATCCATATGTCTGTCCTATCTCCTTCTTTCTAAACATAGAGATAATACATGTACATGGACAGAGTGTTCCCAGACTGCGTCCACCAAGCTGGAACGCGAAACACTAGGAGGCTGCGGCCAGACCAGGATCCAACAAAGGCAAGCTCAAACTACCCCCCCTGCATGACATGGTGTATTGGCTAGTGTGTAGATGCAGTCTTGCCCACACATCAATGGCCAAGCTAGTTTGCCAACATGAAAGCAAAAGCATCTAAAGGAATGGTCAGATTAGGAATTAGGTAAACGTTAATCCTTCAAAATTGCAACACACAAAGCATGATGTAACTGAGCTAAAGTTTGCTGGAAAACCATAACAGTAGAATTTATTCTGTTTCTTCTCCTTTTTTAGGATGTTTCAAGTACAAATACTGACCAAAGTTAAAACCAAATTGTGTTTTATTAGTACTGTTTATATTACCTGGAAGTTTTCTTTTCAACTCGAGAGGCAAATAACAGAATAAAACGTTGCTCAAAGTTGACAAGTATCAAGCTTACGCATCGCTCTCTCACCTGGTAACGCACCCGCTGGAAGAGTTTATTGTCGTTATCTAGGATGACTAGTGAATTGTCAGGCTTGGCATCTCCGTTGAACAGGAATGTGTTATTGCCCCGTTGCCACTGCATGTCATTAAAGTCCACCAGCGTGGTGTCCATGCGGACTCGCGTGCCGCGTTTCAGGATGCGGCAGGTGTCGGAAGGTAACATCCGGGAAACCAGGGGGACTGCACAGAAGGCAATCAATGTTCATAACTCAATATCGGCGCTGTACTAGAAATAGCCTGGCTTTTACTCATACAGGTATGAACTCTTACTCGTACTTGCACTCGCACAAAAATATTTTATGTACCTGTCCTCATTCTCACGGTGAAGCACATACTCGAGAGTACTCATTCTCGTGCTCATGGTAGTGTACCTGATCATTACTGCAGGTAACTTTGCAATCGACTGATAAAAAATGCAACTACATGTCTAAAGAAGAGAACCTTTGATCCTTATGTCACTTCCTTGATTGTGTACGAAGCCTATTGAGAGTCCACAACGTTTCCCAGTCCGTGTATTTTTTAACAAAACAGGGAAATGCCCACTCATTCTCATTTTCTTGCCTTTTGAACATTGTTGCAATGACTGACCTTTGTAACAACCCTGACTACAAGGAGGAAATGTACTTTATACAATTGCAATGATGTGGAAAGTACAAAATCATAAATTAATGAAAACCTGCTCCTTCCAAACTCTGACATGTAGGTTAACATACTTTAGGGTGGCTAACCTAGTGCTCTTACCCCAACTTTGGAAGTCCCACCTGACCTCCATGTAGAAATCACCCAGATCTTCCAATGCTTGAATGAGTTGAGGTCTCTTGGCTTCTAGCGATTCCCTAGACTGCTGTTTCAGCTTTCTTAATAGTGTAGTAACTGGTGGAACCCGGAAAAGTATTTGACAAAAGAAAAATGACAAAACCCATTACATACCGGTAATCTTCGGCAAGACACCAAGGCTCCCAGCGCTGCCACTTCAAACGAGGGCAGCAGTTATAGGTCCATTACAAGACTAGGTCACAAGTCCTTTTACAAGTCCAGTCACAAGACCAGTCGCAAGTAGCAGGATGGAAAATAACACAAGGCAGGCTTTTGTTCAGAGCTTCTGATGGACTTGGAAGGATTTGAGATGTACAACAACCCTAATCAGAACCCATTCTGATTGTTTTTTTCCTCCTCTCTCTTTCTCCTTTTTTCTACTTCCCAGTGATTTTACTTTATTATTGGAAAGATTCACGTACTGTGCCACACCCACTTATGTAACTAATTGTGCACGCACCCTTAGTCAGTTTTTTAAAGGTGACATAATTGAACTTCAAAGGTCAAACACTGCTTGATTACTGGAACATTAACGAGGAATGAATCATGTAGGTTAACCCAACCAACATGATCATAATTCTCTATTCTCTGGCACCCGTCGAAACCACTGGGGGTTCGTTAAAACTCTGAAATGTCAACAATATACAAAAGGTCATGCATAAAAAAATACAGTCACTTCAATCACCGCCTAAAACAGAACATATGGAATCAGCCCAATGCATTACATGTAATGTCAATGGATGTTATGAGCTGTGATACATGTACGAGTACTGTACGTGTCTCTGGGTACCAGACATGTTATTTTCATGTATGAATTACACCTTTTGCACTTTCAGCAAGTTACATGTCAATTGAAAAAAACAGATTTAAAGATTTTCTCTTGGTTAGGGCTGAGTCAATTTGAATAGTTCACCATTCAAATATTCGACCTCAAATTTTATCAAATATCCAAATATTTGGTCATACCGACCGGCAGATTGTTGATGAACAAACTGTATACAAAATCTGTTGCAAGAGCACACACAATTGTACATTATGGGAGTATCCCCAGCCATGATTTAGCAAGATTAAAGAGATGAACAAGACTTCTTGCCCTGTTGTAAATTTCTATTCCTTTTTAATTGTTTCATGAATAATTTACATTTTGAATCATTGTAACATTTTTGTCGCTTTTCATTTGAATCTGCTTGAAAAGAGCCTGCATATGCAATTTTTATCATTTAAAAAGAAAGAATGCAATACATTTTATATTGCATTCAAATATTCAAATTCGAAAACTAATATTCAAATATTCGATGATCGATCAAATATTCCGATACTCGGCATAGCCCTACTCTTGGTACAGTCTGGCAAATTCTTTGTGCATTTTCTAACTGGAAGAATACTGTCACATGAAAACTGATGCTTTGTTTTATTGTATTATTTACCAAAGGGAAGCTTAAACAAACAAGATTTCTCTACCTAATGAAGGCACATCGGTATTTACAAACAACTTCAAAATGTAAATTTCAGTTTACTTGCTGTCATTCCGATACACATCAATTAGTAGTTTCAAGGCTAGAGTACAATAACTAACTAAAAAAAACAATTGTTTTATTTATTTCAACTTTTTGGCACAGAGGGCAGACACATATACAGCATTAAAATCAGTCTACAGCATGAAAAACGATGGCAGTAGGCTTTGAAATGCCCTAAAAATGAGCAATTACAAGATACTAAACAGTGAAGCTAAATGCGACTGAAAAAAATGGAGAAACTTTGTTGATGATTTCACAGCCTGCTTCATCTCATGATGCAGATTAGCACTTACTTGTTGGCCTATCTCCATAGCTGACCGCTTCTGCTAGTGAATTCCATCCCAGTGCATTTTTTAACCTGACCGGGGCATCGTGGGTGAGCAACAAATGTATACATTCTGCAATATGACCAAAAAAGGGCACCGTGTCTTTACGATTTCATTGGTAAAATATTTTCAGTTCCTTCAGTCTCACAGTTAGCCGTGCACAGAAATTTGTTATGATGCTGGAACATGTCAAATACCAACTCAAATATAAGCAATGACTTTAAATTGGACACGTTTTGCCAGAGCACCGCTGCGTGCCAGCCTTATATACCTAATGTAGACCTGTGAACAAAAGAGATCCTTGTGCAAACTGAGCCCAGTCCACACAAAGTTACCCCTTTCTGGAAAACAGGTTTAGAGGTATTTTTTTAACTCAATTCAATTCGACAGACATATGTTTCAAACTCTGCAATAAACCAATACAGAGTGGAATAATATAAAGTACGGTACAACAGAGGTTGTCCGTTGCTGGCGTCTCCATGGTGCCTCAGAGGCTGGTTTTGTTATTTCAATTTAGTTACAAGGGGTACGCTAAAGGTTTACTCAAGCCTATCCTAATGATAAAAGCTCCTGCCCTCCGAGGACACGTCAACACATACTGTAACCTCTATACTGGTAAAGAAAAAAAGTCATTTAAGTACCATCAGTAATAAAATAACAAGATGAAGCTAATTTATTGAATTAAAGTTAACAGATAGGGGAATAATAGATATGATAGAAGACTACAAGGCTGCTGACACAAGCCTAGGCTTGTAGGTGGAACATCCTGGACCAACCACACAAGGCAATCACAAACGCAAACAAAAAAAGTAGACACAAGAAGACATACAAACTAAAGACAGATAAACCAAAAAACCAACACGGTGTAATTATTTTAAGCCAAACTGATGAAACAAAGAAAAACGAGGACGATGCACAGAGATAACAATGAAAACCAGACAAAAACTGAGCATTAAATATCTGAATATACCCGGTAGATACACGTATCTGTTGAATTCATCTGGAGCAAAATGAAGGGGAACAGTCAAGGAAACAATCATCAAAAGGCCACGTGTAGCTTACAAAGAGACTGTACAAGAGAAGTGGGTATTTTCTCTTCATCCAGTGCTCTTAACTTCATGAGAACAAAGCAACGTCCACAACAGGCAGGTAATGTGAACATCAGGTGATCAACAAAAGGACATGTACCTGCCACTAGCAAATCATTTCCATGTGACCCACATGTACAGTTTGCCATGGTGTCATAGCAGTCTGGTCACCCCTGAGCGATTGGCAGGGGGACGGGCCACTACTGCGTCACAGTAAACATGGGAAATACTGCATAGGAAGATGGCATTTCCTCATGAATCTGTTCTTATGTTGTATTCTTGGTGGAAGATTTGTGTGGCGCTGATGAATTACATGTATATGCAACGAATGGTACCAGCAACTTTTGGAAGAGAAAGGAAAGGAATAGTAGTACATATTGTAAAACCATTTGTACACAGGTTATCTGCTTTCTTTTTCCATGTTAATGGTTGGTGAAACTACGGCTGGCCATCAGAACGAATACAAAAGAATGTACTCAACTAATTTTCATTCTCTCACGCAGGTGAACACGCATCAAATAAAACACACCACTACAAAATACTGAATGAAAAAAATTGACCCTTTTTGAACACAATGGGCAAACATGGGTTTGGAAGACGAGTCAAACACCAACAAAAGGGTGATGTTTCTGTAACCTTCGGCCGCCCACACGAATGGTAGGCAATATGAGAATATTCTATACATACTGACACACAGTATATGTACATGTAATTATATGCCTTTATATCATGTGCATGTGCATGTACATAATTTATGCTGTTTCAAGTCATGATTCAGATTAGGTAACACTACAGATTTCCATTGACTTAAGCATGTGTGTTTTAACCCATTCATAATTAATCATCTGTGCACTGATTGATTATTTTAATTAAGAAGATTCCAAGCTTGCCAGCTGACTGGCACCACCTGCCATTGATGAGCAGATGGTAACTGAGTCACAATAACATAAACGATGCATGTGTACATGTGTACATGGGCTTGTATATCGCAGTTCCCATCCCAAATCACTGGTGTATCTGCTTGCCATATTTCTGGATGAAAAACTTACTCCTTATTACGTAAACTGAAACCAAAAAACGTGCACACTCAATCAGAGTTTGATGTATACATGGAACATACGAACTCAAACTTCACCCAAATGTACAGGTACAATATATCCCAATTCTTTCTAGAAAACTTCAGTGGGCAAAGGTTGGAGGACAAAGCAGACTCTTGGTTCTTCACAGGTACCGTTTCTAAGCTCATTTGGCACGAGAAGAGTAGTTTCCAACCTTTCCCACTCATGGAATGAATGGCTGTGATTGAAATGTTCAAGTTGAAACCTAAGTCTACACGTACAATGGCCCAAGGATTTTGAACAGCTGTACCGCTTTCTAGACAGAAGGCATGAACTGTCTAGGCTAGCCCAGTCACCAGATTCTGAAGCCATTACTGTGGTCGTACCACACCTATTGGCAGAGGTGCACATACATGTATGTTAAATGCATACACATGTATTTCTTCGGCCAATAAGGTGCTGCATCTTGCCAAAAATGCGAGCATATAAACAACCATGAATGTGTTGCTAGCAGAGTAATGGAGTCTCCTTGGATTATTAGTCTATGAACTTGAAATATGAGAAACGAGAGTGAGACTGACAAAGAGAACCAGAGCTTAATCATTCTCGGTTATTACGTACGGTATCCAACTTATCACAGTACTGTTGCTAGGCTTGATCAGTCGCTCTGCACAGTCGCTCCATCTCTGTGCAATCGTTCCACGTCATAGTAAGAGCTGTCACTTTCAGTGCAATTGCTTGACCTTTTTCTACGATCTATCGACAATTCCACCTTCAAACGATTGAATTTTCTTTCTGATTAACGCTTGCAGAAGACTGTGTCAAAACAGGGAAGTCAAGTCGGCAATTTCATACAGGATTGACTGACAGCGCAACGTAATCCGGTAATTGTACTAATTAATCAATCAATCATACAAAACGTTTCCTCGCACGCTTGCACTTGTGTACATACCTTTGTGGCCAAGCATCGCAGCCAAGTGGAGTGCAGTGTTGCCTGTTGTAAGAAACAAAACCTTAACAATTAAGAAACACAGAATCAGATACAATCTTATATCACAATGCAAATCTTCTTCTGGAATTTACTGGGAACCTTTCAGTTCTAAAATCCAGTGGCTAACTCTGTTAATAATCTGTCTTCCAATTTAAATACGTCTTCCTTATGGGTGACTCGTGTTTTTGGAGCAGACAGTGCAAATAGCCAGATTGGTGCACTCCGTGCCATTTGTTATCCCTAAGCGAATACTGAATATTTCCAGCAACCATGGCCCTGATTGCTGCAACTTTTTTGGACATGCTGCAAGGGGAAATATTCGAACAGTCCGTCTGTTAATTAAGGATTTTTATATCGGCCTCCAACGATGATAAAAACCACTCATAATCTTTGCTTTGCACATCAAACCTTTTCAAAGAACATGGCTGGGCACATATGTTCACCAACCACTGCGGGTGTACTACTGAGTTAACACATGGGTTTGTATAGGGTCGCACATGAGGGCAGAATCACGTTCTGGTCGCGTTTCCTATGACTACGGCTTCAAACTGTGATCAAATGGCGAAGAGCTGTAGCCAGTGTTCAATACTAGTGGATGTTGTAGTCTCACATGAAAACACCATGTTACCAACATAGCACGTAAAGCCTGAAAATATTTTAACATGATCGAACCAACATGCGGAGCAAGTGCAGCCATTGGACTCGACGCATGCACAATCTCATAAACACAAGCGGCAAGAACGGAGCCATCGTTGATGGGTAGAAGGGAGAAATTGGTGAACAAAAATCTCATTAAAAAAAAAACTCAGTCTCATGCTCTGAAACCTTGTTTCCCCCTTTTTAAGTGCTATACTCAGGTTTTTTGTCAGGGGATAATTTGGGAAAGAGTTCCATATACACATGCCACTTGAAACCCTGTGCACATGTCCCATGGGACTCATCTGAAAAACTGTGTTTTCTATGTAAACAACTTGTTTTTTTCCCTCTTGTACTTTTCTTGACATGTTTTTGATTTCTGGTGGCTACCAGGTCACTGTAGGGAATAATTACTGGCGTCCATTTGGAAATCTTCTTAAAATTTGATTGAAATTTGAATCACAGCTTTGATCCACCTGTGAATAAGTTCGATTCCAAAAACCCATAGCATTACAACACAATGTAAAATGTATTGGTTTAAAGTCACACGGAGTATGACGGAATAGTGACTTTGAGTTCTCAAAATATGCTGGCTTCACCTTTAGCATGTTTAGGCCTATGGATTTCAACAAATTCTTGGGAAAACCCCGGATGCAAGAACATCATGAATTTCAGGAACTGAGGAAATCAACAAATTTCACCTCTCCAATAAGGCTACTGTCGCATTAGACGACTGAATAATGTTCAAAAGAATTAGCCCAGGCTTACATAAGACATTTCGTTTCCATCACAAAAGCTGTGTTGCATTGTGTTGACGTTCAGTGTTCGGCCCTGAACATGCTGAACAAACATGGCCAACGAGGAGAACACTAGGTCTGGGGACCGCCCACTAACAAAAAGGAAAAGTATTCATACCGTGGACATCTTTTTCAGACACATCGCGTGTACGCAGAAGGGCAGAAAGTCTTTTCAAGTCGTTGTTAAAAACGCTTTCGTGGAGAGGATAATCGGCCAACATTTCTCTCAATGACAACGATGCCATGGTCTGCAATGGTATAGACCTGGGACGTTTTCATCTGCGACGTACTTGCATGGAGTAATCTGATGAATGATCATCGAATGAGGGCGCGCCTCTCAGAATGTACCATTTATCAGATTCCGACCAATTTCCGTTTGGCTGATTTTTAATGACCAAAAAATAATTCTGCTGCGTATGCACGGAAGTTATGCAGCAGTAACACAATCATAACACTATATGATACAAAGCCAAATATAGGTGTCTTAGTTTTCATTCAAATGAATACCAAAAGAGCCATAAATGGTTTCCAAGAATTAGTCGCTCACATAACAGAGCCGAGCTTTGAGAAAAAGCTTACTGAACCTTTCGATTTAAAGGCCACATGAAAGTAATTCTTGTTTCTCTGAACTTTTTGAAAAGTTCAATACGGCATTTTTTTTCAGATTACCCTTACGTCCAGTGGATTTTTTAGGCTCCAAACTGAATAATAATGAGGTATACAGCCAGACCTTTAACCCTAGCACTAGACCAGCATACAAATTTTAGTAAAATCTGCTGCGGGCTTGTAACATGCTTTCTTTTACTTGCCAAGCCAGCTACTTAACAAACACCTACCTGCTTGAAAGTGTTGTCTTATTTATGAAAGTTAATACAACAAAGTTTGCAAACATTGTGAACTTGGATTTTACGTGTGTTTTATTATAAATTGCAATAGTGTTGAAGCCTCCAGTCAGCAGCACGACTCTGGGCACAGTAATTGCTGAAAAAAATTAAGTTGGAAAAAGTCAAAGTTAAGATTAGCTTAGAACAAATGGCCAGTGGGCAAGTGAAACTTCCCGTGGGCCAGTGAAATATAAGTTAAGCTGCCCAGCCGGGAGTCAAAAAAAGATAGAGCCCTCAATTTCTGGTATTGTGGAAACAAGTTTTGACTTGGATATGAAGCAGGACAGTCTGGAGAATTTGAGTAATATCAAAACAGTTATCTAAAATTAAGGGGTAACCACTTAATCAGGATAGGCACCGCAACCATCCTGTAGTAATCAAGACAACAGGATGAGATTCAGACTTCCTGTTACAGTGAAAAATAACAATAATAAATTTCTCCTTTGACATTTGCTGGATATTTTTTAAATGAAATTTTTGATAAAATAAAAAAGAAATGAGGCGCAGTATCAATTTTCGAATGCGGGTGCTGAGATACCAGGAGTAATATTCATGTAGCTAACAACAAACAAGTTACTTCAAGTTGACTGATCAGTTTCACATTTAGAACCCTCAGTTATGGCAGACTTACCCCAGCATTCATTATATGGAAAATCAGTTCAATCTTTGCCTAAATTTTTAAAAAGTCCTTTGTTTTACAAAGTTGCAAGGTGAATATTCAAATTCATAAGTTCCAAGACGCTTGAACGATATCCTGTACGTAGCTCTAGGGTTGAATCAATTAACTGTCACTTTTTTCACTCATGTAGCTCAATGGTCCTCCGACTATTACAATGGTGCTCAGGTGGTGTTATAGCAACATCAACATTCAGCAAAGGGTACCCTGAACACTTGACTCAGATAATTATCAATTTCAGTTGAAATAGTTTGTGAGAAATATGACAACCTGGAACACCCCCTGGCCGCAATTTGTCAGAAATTCATAACATGCTCCATTTTAATATTCCATTACATACATGTATACCTTATCTGTCATTGGGGTTTTTTTAATGCAAGAGAAGCACGCATACACTTTCATGAGATACTGTGAGAAGTCAGTAACTTTATTTCACCCAATAATGCCAAGATATACACACACTATATCCATGTACAAACTAATTCATTACAGGATAAACTAATTCATTACAGTCTTGTTTCCTTACAGTACCGGTATGTTACATGAATTACGTTATTTTTCATCATCTTTGTCGAGCACATTTCTTCGCACTGTGTTCAAATCAACTTAGCTTAACAGCAGACGGCTATTACAATTGCACACAGTACGCCGGCCTACTATCACCCACCTAAAACATTCATGCACACATAATGTCAAGATGTACTCCTGAAGGACTGGCATTGGTAATGGCACAGCTAACATAAAAATAAGGACAGGGCTACAAGGTCATGAAATGCACAAGAACTATATTTGTCATGTATGAATATGGCTTGAGCAAGCAGGAATGGCAGTTATTAAGGTATGGAACAATCTTGATAAGACCATCACTGATTCGTCCTCGGCCATTTTCAGTCAAAACTACGACTAGTAGTATATTGTAAGTGTAACACACAGTCTCCCTCTTCCAACATTTTCTAATTGGGATAAAAATCACACTGAATGATTTCATACCAAAAGCAAATAATTTCTAGAGTAAAATGTTCCTTAGAGCACCATCAACAAAGAGCTTAATCAAAAGATGGGCTCATGATGCACTGTCCAATGGACTACACGATTAAGGTGTGCTCAGATGAATGCCTGGTACTTCCAGAAGCAGAGCACTAACCTTACATGCCTAGTGTGGACTCGTAAACAAAAGATGTCCCTACGATGTAGGAAGGGAAGACATTCTGTGGGCCACGTCTACAGGACATCTTTCCCTTCTCTGAGAAAGATTTAAAGGCATCGGGGTTAGGGTTATCTGTCGTAAAAGAAAGAGGAACAGTCAAGGAAATTTTTTTTTTTCAAAAATCCAGCTGAAAATGGTTCACAGTTAAAGAAACACAAGCATTTCCACTGAGTTTCTTAACTGCACAGAATCAAAGGAATGTCCACGCTAGGTATGGAGGGTAAATATGTGTGAAGCAACTTTGGAACATGGTACTGTGTACAAAACTTGCTTGTAGTCGTTACTCTGTGCCAACAAGATGACACGATTACATGTACATCTATACATGAAAATCCTTTACTGTCTATAACTTCTTAAAGGAAAAACAGAACCTGTAATCCACTGACCAAAAAATCATCATTTAAAAACAAACAAACACCATTCTACCTTGTGCTTAACATCATTCTCCATTATTCTACAAGTGCAAAATTATCACTTACGACAACCTTCATGGGCCGACGCCCTTTCAGTTTACAATGTAAATCATTGGACTAACGCATCAACAATTTAAATATCATTCAGCTCAAGCCTCCGGTTGCAGAAGTGGGATTCTGCCAAGGCGTATGATGGTTTATGCTTAATCATGAGTGTAAAGAAACAAATCAGAGGAAACGCATACCTTAAGGAAGCTACTTGCTAATGGCTACAGCTATTTCCTTTCCTATGTCATCGCTAGCCAGGAATAAAACTTAAGCCAAGATCTCACAGTTTTAGTACAAATGAAGCATGCTTTAAATAAAAATGTATTATAAAGAATTAAGATGAATATATAAAATGCTGCTTTAACACTGAAATACAAAACAATAAGCAATAAGTAATATTCTGACAGAAAATTATTGAATATAGCAGCGGGCCCACTTTAAAAAGAAATCCATGCGTGTGAAATGTACTTGGAAAAGTAACAATATCTACATGTGTTATACTTGTAGAATGTAAATGACAATTCCTTCTCAACCAAACCCTCACGTAATGAGCCTCGTGCAGACTCCTTTGGTTGGAGCTGCACTTCACTGGTTCACAAACAATAATGAAGTGCACGCATTTTGGTCGCTTCGCTACCAACAAAATGAACACTCTCAACCAACACGGCTCTTTCCAACCAATGAGGGGGTGCTTCTGCCTACGGCGGATACCCACCATCTCTTTGTTTTTTGATGACAATACTCCTAGCTTCTTCAAGCTTTGCCCACTTTCAAAGCTTCAGCCATGTCACCAAGTGGCAGTTGTTGAATCCATTAAAGGGAACAGATGGAATTATCGCTAATAATGTGTTGCAAAACACAAACACAGTTCTAATTCTTGACCCATGACATGTTTCAGGAGTCAGTGGGAGTTCAAGCTACCATCCACTGAAAATGTTAGTTTTTCTTCTAAAACCTCCTCAAAAGCTGCTGCTTTTGAATGAACATATTTAAACGTGCACTACTAGTTTGAATGCATCTCGACAGATAAATGCAGCCTAGTTCATTTTTCAGGCAAATGTGAAGGAGGCAACCTGACGTCATGAAATATGTCAGCCAAATCTTGCAAATCCACAGTGCAAACATTTGATTGGACAGCACAATTCCATGTTCATACTTGCTTTTGATGTACTCGACAAAGCTTGCCTTCAAAAAACCTACATTAAGAATGAAAAATTCAGCACACGTTATCTACTTTACAGGTGAACCAGCAAGAAGTATGTGAAAATAAAGACCAACGTGCACAGTGAGAAAAGATTTTCTGCATTGTCAAAATTCCCCCATTCTCACAATGCTTTCAGTGGCCGGCTGTAATCTCTCACACTGAATTCAAGTTCAACAGCAATCTTCATGGGGGTAGGTTGAAAAGGCCAAGTTGAAACTTGGAAGTAATTGCAGTCATCCTCATTTGTATGTACAATGACTGACATTACAAATCTACTGAATGGACTGACTCTGAGACGGGCAATGCTCGTACTTTGGGAGTATAAATTCAAGTTACAGTGGCCCAGGAGTGACACTGTACAAGGTACCATGTTAGGTAAAAAAGATTGTTACGAGATATACACAGCTGACATCACCAATAAACTGATTTGTAACATGGGATAAAAAGAAGAAAAATTATGCCTAAATCTAGGCAGAATTTGTCGAGACGCAATTATCTTTAAAATTGTGAATTGGGCTTAAGCTGTATGCACACCGAAGTCATTGGAGCATAACTGGTGTAGGCCTTAGCTGTAAAAAGAAATAAAATAAGAGCCATTCTGTCCACGTCAAATCAAACATTCCAGGGTTGATCTCAAAGATTTTTCTGAAAATGGCTGAAACTGCACGGTCTGATGAAAAACTCAGAAACCACAATTTAAGTGTTTGGGTCATGTGGTTTGTAAGGTACAGTCAAATTGCATTAAACTGTACATAAAGCTACACGCAAGATGTACTTAGGGCTAGTCAAGTATAGAAAGGGTTTCTTAGTTTATGAGCTTCAATTTAATCATAAAAATCATCTCCAACATTCCTATCCAGAAATACAGGCATTCAAAGAGTGAAAAATTGATACATCAACAGTTTAATAACCTGTGGCCTCATATGATCTGAACAATTTCAGCAAATTTACCGGTACAAAATCTGTGCGAAGACCCGAAAGTGTTTGATTTGACACATACATGTAATGACCTATGACAATATGCAGCAAACAACATACACCAGGTGCTTATACAAAAATGTGTAAAAACTATAACGATCAGCCTTTTAAAACTTCACCCTTCTTTCAGTTCCACATTAATAAACAATATATGACATAAATAACATGTTTCAGTACTGCACATAAACCCTTGGTAAAAGTGTATCTTACAAGAGTTGAACACAAATAACTGACATGGTTACATGTACACGACCATACTTTCTCTACATGCATGCCCCAAGTAAGTTCCCGTCACAAACCTTTTAAGCATGTCACCTGATTGGGTCACATGACTACAGCAGTCGAGGCAGTGGATTCCTCTTGCTGCTCTGTGGGGATGAATTGCGGCAAAGTTTCTTTTCAGTCTTTTTCTGTTTAACAGCATCTGTGATTGTATGTACTCAACCATTGTGGAGCTTGTCATACTCACGTAAAACTTCTTTTATGTCAGATTGTCCATAAGGTTTAAAAGTTTCAAATGTTCAGTTTCTTTGTGGTACATGCATCTATGTAGACAGGAAGACAGTACAACTGAACAGGCCAGGAAGAACGGAAGACGAACAAAGCATTAAATTGAAAAATCTGCAGAACCTAACATCTTCTACTGGGATCTGGAAACTGAGTTGATAACAATGCCCCACAATGAGTTCGATTCCTCACAGCTCTTAAACAGTAACTGTCAAATTTCTGCAATGTAGAATTCAAGCTATTCAACAGTTAAGGTTATAAGAAAGATCAAATGCTCAGAGAGTCGCTTTAGAGATGTGTAAAGACAGTTCAATGTTTTAAAATGGTGCACGTGTAATCATTCATTGCCATCAATGAACCACTAAAATGCATATATTACAGTGAGATTAAAAGTGGCAAGCACAGTTTTTCCCGGAGTTGTGCATTATTTAAAAAAAAGTTGAGTTCATGAGTTATTTCTTTGATAAAATTCTGATTCAAAATTTACAAAACAATTAATACCTAAAATTGATACTCAAGATTGCCAAAAAATGGCGGCTGATAAATAAAAAAAAGAAGTACCATGCATAATAATTATGTAATAATAATGCCTATATCCTTGACAGCAAAACTGAAAAAAGAAAACAAATCAACTGCATTACTTGTTGCCACAACAGAGATTAGAACAAATCTTCGGATGTGTTTGGTTGCTGCAGTAGGCACGGTAAACAGGTTCCGATATCTACTCCAACTGCAACAAGATACGACTATTTCTACACAACACTCCAACACCTGGTGTTCTGATGTCACCGTTTACACCATGCACTATTCTAGTAATGTTATTATCGGTACCTGTACCCGTGTCATTGTTCACGACGGAGTGAAATGTTTTGAATGTAATGCAAGAGACACAAACAACTCTACACAATAAAATCTCACTTAATATATGTCAAGTTATAAATTTTGAGGTAGCACATTTTTGGGGGGTACAACCATGTGTATCCATCAACGAATATGTCACAAATTTCTGCCTAATGACTATCAAGTTGTTCATCTAACTAAAAAACTACTCTAACTCTATGCCCAGAGGAGAGATTTCTTCCAACCTGCATCCACGGGCATGTTGCTCTTCCAGCTATCATTCGGACTGGGCCGAAAATCCAACGCAGCGAAGGAAATTTAGGTCGAAAGCATGTACTCTGCGTGCACAGTACAAGATGGGGAGAACAAGCCCCTCACCGTTTTATTCAGCGTTTGAAAAGCTGGTCATCCAAAGTTGCTCAGAATCACAAAGGAGAACAGAGGGGCTAAATTTCTTTAATGGTATGTATTCGTACATGCCTGTACATCTGCATGACAAAGGATGGTGTGTGGAATGAACAATAGGGTGTTCACCAGACAACCCTTCGTCTGAAAACCCTGCCTCGTGTAATGCAACGGTGAATGGAATCTTCAGATCTGAACCATCAATATGTGGCAACATTTCGATGGGCTAAGGCTGCATCCGAATCTGTTGTCTAGAGCTGGGTCTAGGTCTTAACTCCATTAGAAATGCACGGAGACGTGCAGACACTAGACCTAGCCGTAGCTCTGGAAGGCTGTTCCAGACACGGCTAAGGCTCACAATGATTTCAACACGTGGAAAATTCACGGAGGAATCGGAATCATAACAGTGTACAGTACACTCTTCAACTCTTCAACACTTCTGTGGTCCTCAGTGATACAATTTGACATTATTTCTGACTACTGACAAACACTGACTGTTTTACATCTCCACGCATGGCACTCTGGTCAAACTAATGAGTCACCCTTGAAATTTTCTTGTGTGATGCACCACCCATGAAACTCTCAGTAGATACCCCACTCTATCAAAACCAGGAAAAATGCACTGACTACTGCAAGAAGATTTCCAAGGAGTGTGATATCTCACAGTTAAATACTTGATGTAAAAGCAAATAGAAAGTTGTTTGCATGAGGGACACTGAGAACCAAACATTTATCACTCAAAGCAAAACAGAAACTGAAACAAAGGGCTTGTTGGATATTCCAAGAAGGGATGGCATCTATACAATTCAAGGGTTACAGAAGTTGACTGCTGACCAGGAAAGGAGGGTGACCCAGTGGATCGTTTGGGTACAAATAGCCACTACGGCCATTAGTTCTCATAACAAGCCAGTCAAGATCAGGGTCCTCCACCACGCGGCAGGGAATGCATGATAAAGGAGACAGTGTAAAATACAAATTGTAACTTGATCATAAGCATCACTCCACGTTTCAAAAGGAATTTACTTGATACACCAACTCAAGTTCAGTCCTGGTTTTGGTAGATGGGGGTTATACTCATCCAAGCTCTCATGGTGCTAGACAAATACCTGTTCACATACTAATTCTACCAATAATTGAAATCTGCCATTTCTTAAAGCTAAGCACCAGTTTTAGACCCAATCTTCAACATCCTCATTAATGGTAGGATGCTTAAGCTCAGCATGGGTCCTTTAAGCTACATATACTTGAAAGTGTAAGACGACCAACATGGTCTGAGTTGGTATCTGTGTGTCTTTAACCCTTTCTGTGCACACAGGTAACCCTACACAAGCTGTGCCATTCGGGGCTGAATACAATCGCTGTCGAGTGCCTGGTGCTCGTTCAAACTTTTGTTGGATTTTCAATCCTGATGAGATGGAAAAGGCTGTGCGTGGACTACACCACATGAGCTTGACACGCACATGGTCCATTAAACCTGCAAGGCCACACTTGCTGGAATGAGAGTGCCAGACAAAGCAGGTCTCATTCACACCTAGATCTTAGATACGAGAATTCTGCATGAATGAAAGTGTAAAACATGGCCAGGGTTACATACCGTTATCCAAAGGTAAGTTAATTATCAAGAGCTTCAAATGGCACTTGAGTGAAGTCGGGGCCAAGGTTTTTGAAATTGCTCTTTAATATCCTTATGCTGGTGGGGTGGAGGGGGAGGTCAGTGCACCTCCTCAAGGTAGCCGCCCCACTTGACACGAAACGTTCCCGTCCGCCACTTGACCTTGTTGTTAAAGCAGCCCTTCAGGAAGTAGAACGGTGCGGTGCATTCTCGGTAAACCCAGGCAACCATGTAGTCAAATTTCGAACAATTAAGATGTTCCACCTGTCAGCACAATCAAACAAGCGGCAGTTTCAGCAGGCAGAATGCAAGATTGAGCAGGCCTTACAGAATGAACAAACAAGAGCGTAACTTTCACTGTTGCATGTCTACCGCACATACACATCTTATTAACCTGACTGAGGAGGAATGAACAATGAATCCTTCAATTGTTAAAACATCCATAGCACAGAAAAATGTGACCTGCTCTGGGAAAGTGAGTCAAAAGGCCATTTTTTCACTAATTTTATTTTACTTTGCATTAGAAATAGCCAGTCTAGCTCTTACTTTTGAGTTATCAGTCAGTTTGACATCCTGATAGAACAGACACCGTGTGGGTAAAAATGTTAACGGTATCCATGGATTTCCATGGTGCACGATTCTTTCGAAGTTCTCTCGCTCAAAAGTGCCTCGGGTGGCTTGTTACTCATTTTCACAGAACAGGTCACACATGTGGTCTCTTTCAAAACTGAATCACAGATCCCGATGAACAAAATGTGAAAAACTGAGCGGCCATTCCAAACTGATCCCAATTGCTCCATTCAAAATGTGCAGGGGGAAACCAGTCTCTTACATCAGTCAAAATTGTTTTGCAAATCCACTGTATGTAAATTGATAATACGAAAGACACTTCTAAAAGTCAATGGTATACTCGGATTATTAGCCCCTTCATGGCAGGATTACTTAGACCGCGACTGCTGGGCTGTGGTATGCCCTGAATGGAGGGCTTTGTCTGGCAGCAGGCCCCATTGAACCAGCAGCTGCATGGTGAATAGACTGTATGTGTGGTATGTACTAATCCTCACACAATGGTGCAGTAGTTGAAGTCCTCCGTAGCGAAGGGGTTAACATGGACGTCAGTGGATTGACTACGAATTAAGTAATGTGTGGTATATTTGAACAGTTTCTATAGCTGAGCTGTAAATGATACTTTGAGAAACAAAAGGGCTGTAACTGGACATTTTCATTCTTTTAAGATCAAGGATCTACCAATTATAATTACTTCGCTGTAGTGCAGCTCCTTACAACTATAACCTCCGAGGAAACATCATTTTCCCTGACCGTTACCGTTACCCAGCTCAATGGAACAAGATGCAAGACATGTCCACATTTTGATGCACAGAGTAGACACCTCAAGCGGCACTTAGTTTCAACCTTAGGACAACAGACCTGTTTACACCACTGAGAGTTGACGATTAGAGGAGAATCTTTCTCTCACCTGAAGAGCGCGGATTTGGATGTAGTCCAGCATAAACCACTGTAGCATGTGCACCATGAAGAAGAGAATGGGGTCCCAGCCAAAGAGGTAGTACACGGCCAACGTGCAGCACAGTCCGCACAGGACCGCCTCGGAGAAGGGCTCCAGAATGAGAATGGAAGGAACAGAGGAGGTGCGAACCGTGGTCCATCTGGGTAAGTCAAACCGGAGAGAGAGAGTCACAGTATTACCCCGAATAATCCAAGGCTAATAGTAATCCATCAGAAGCACCGGAAGATTTCGCAGCATTGGGGAGAGTGGAACCCAGCCTCTGTCACTTTGCACAGGGCCTGGTGATCCTCAAATATTTTTAAAATTCAAATGCCTAACTATTTGCTACAACTACTCACAATGGTGAAAATTAATCTTGTTTGGCCTACCTGACCATCCGTTTACCAAACGACTCTAGAGAGGTGTTGGCAGAATTCTGCATAGCGGGAAAGCTACTTATCCTGGTAGAAAGACCGCTGGGAAGAATGAAAGAAAGTAGAGAAGTCCATTTATACATGTCTCTTCCACTGGCACATGAAAAGGCAACACAAAATTTAGCGACAGCATGACCTGGTTCACAATACTACAATGCATGCTTGACAATCTTTACAACTGTCAGGCGCAGCTGAACGTGCACGTACGTTTTCACCTTTTTTTTTCAATCTTCACATGATCGACACGTACATGTAAATGTATGCATTTGAGTTTGGAAAACCAGGTTACACGTTCACTGAACTTAAGTGGTGGTAAAAAACTGAAAGCTTAAACTGTCTGCCTGGATCTGAAACCTTCCTGAAACATGTCTTCCTGAACGACACACCTTCTCTGTTGTGTCCCCTCGTCTGGATACAAATGTAGAAACTGCTACCGGTTCATTTCCATCGAAAACAAGGGAGTTCTACATGCGGTGGTTTCCCAAGGTTTGAGGAAAAAAGCGTAGGTGTATGACTGCAGCCAATACCCATTTTACGAATAAATATCTCTTAAAGAAACTTAGAGTTTCAAGTGAGTGTACTTGCCACTGCCTGGTAATGTTACATTAGATTCGCTCACATTTTTTTTTCTTGTATTACATGGAAAATATACTAAAAACTCGACAGGATATTTTGCAGTGACCCAAAAACTGGCAGTACTGTTAAATCCTTACCATGATATCTCCGTCACAGACCAACAACAAAGTGACACTTATATAATCACGCTAACAAGCTGACAACATCAGAAAACTCTGTTCAGCTTTGTTGGACAGAAGCCAAAAATAAAGCATTCCAGCCCCAAAGACCCATTAAAGGCTGGCAATGTCATAAAGTCATGCAACACACCTTGCATGTTTGAACTAACATTTAATGACCTTGTCATTTGTTCAGTTTGTTGTAAGGTAGTGCTGGTACTGAATAGCAGTGAACTACGTGCAGACGTACATGCACATGTTCATGACGCAAACTTGTGTTGGGTTTATGCTTCCTCTGAAAGTGCGCATCCACAGAGCCGAAATTCTAGCATATTTACATTTTTCTTGAAATGCTAGGCATTCTGGGTTTTCCAACAGGTGCTATCGAGGTGAATGATGGATCCAGAACCATATTTTCGGGGGGGCCAAAATTTTAGGAGGAAAAGGGGGTGGAAATTTGGAAATTTTTTGCTGAGGGGTGACGCTACATTAAGGGACTGTTAACAAGCTTTATGAAAGGAAAAATTGGCCTTTTATCACATTACTTTTTAAAAACCAAAATCTGGGGCACCCTTTATCAGAGGGGGGCCACGGTCCCCACTGAGCCGCACCCCTGCATGGGCCCCTTGATTGAGGCAGGCATCAACAGTTACCTTTTGATGGCCGCAACCCCCATGTAGAAATCCTCCGATATGTATTTGCCCAGTTCCGTGAACCCCCCGGCCTCCTCCAGCACAGTCCTCCGTATCAAATTGGACATGCCCGTCACGCAGGTGGCTCCCACCATGTTGCAGCATATATACATCCGGCAATGGGGGCCACCAAAATATGCCTACAACAAAGCAGAAAAGTTTGTGCGCGTTACAACTACAGCTCCGCTGCCTTTCCTGGTTTTCAAATTTGTTCACATTTTCTGCAAGGACTGGACCCCCAGAAAAGTCTGAATTTGTGGATCTCTCTTTTTCAAGAACCCCACGTGTAGATCTCATTCCAACATAATGTGTTGTGAAGCAATGGTTTAAACACTGAAATTTAATGCAAAGGGTATACACCTGTCCAGCAGTAAGTACATGAACAGAAACACCATACCAGGCAAATGTGATTGATGAATGCAATCAGCCATGTCAAAAGATAAACTCACAATTATCATAAAAAATGATTTTAAACGTATACAAGCATATGCCAGTTGTCTATATTGGGGTCTTTTGGTTTCAGAACACAACTGTACAATTTTGTACATAAGGACCACATGCATGCTGTGCATAAATATTTCTACACTAAGTGCACTTCTCCACAGTTTTACTTTCACCCTTCAAAACTCTTCAGTTGAGAGGGTTTGAAAGAGCACGCTCAACACCGGTGCAAAAAAACCTTTCATTTTACGGCTCTGAAAAGCCTTGGTAGTTCATCTAAAATTGAAGTAGAGTGTGAAGGAGGCAACAATGCCTCACCCTGAATATGCAACAAAGCAGGTTGTGTACAGTTTCAAAGGCAGAAAAATTCCCACAAAAGATGGCTTTGAAGGGAATTGCCAAGTGCCTCTTACAACTCAACCAACGGGCCAACTGGGTAGGGTTTCGAGGAACACAGAATAGAGGGGTTTCTGTACGTGTTGGCTCAAAAACCAATGTTCAAACGATTTGTAAGAGAGTTTCAGCAGCAAAAGGACTGAAAATCAGTGCCATTTCCAAGGGTGAGGTTATTAAGGGAAGAAAAAAATCCATGCAACAGAAGGCTGTCACAATGAAAAAAAAGTCAAATGCCATGACTTTGTCACGCAACAACAAATGAATTCTTTCACAAATGTCTACGATTTTGAATCTCACAGTTGGTCTTTTTTGTAAACAGTGAAGAAAGCCTTGACAGATTAAACCTCCAAATCCAGAGAGTAAACAATCTTGAAATGTAGGAGAAAAACTCAGAAATCATACTCCTCCCACTTCAAATGTCAATTAACCCTAACCCCCTGGTTTCCTGCACTAGAAAACACACTGAACCTCAAAATCCAACAGGTGCATGTACGTGTCTATGTACTTGTTCATGCAGGTTACTGTACCAAACCTGATAAACTTCAACAGAATGAGCCCGTTGGAGTTTGAGTGATATGGTATGGATGGGTCTATGCAATATAGGATGACTTGCACTGAACAGTACCAAAGTCAAGCAAAGTCCATGGTACAGCAAGCTAGACACTGCAGACAATGAACCCTGTGTGTTCACCCTCACACAGAATCCAACACCGTCTCCCTGGGCCTTTCATCCCAAGTCTCCCAAAATTCAACAACAAGTTCCTCACGTACGGTACCAAACCTGCCAACACCTCACAAAACCTGCTGTTGGAGTATGGCAGGTTTGGGGTCGTTAGGGTTAAGCAATGTCTGTCATGTCCCATAGAGCCAATCACAGCTTACACACAATTAAAATAAAACTACCATGAAAAGTACACATAACAATATTTCTGAGTGTAAAAACTCTGCAGCTCTTTCTCTCTACTCACTCACCTTTTCTAGAGTAGCACCAAAGCCTTTCCTATTACAGCAATACGGTATGGCATGAACTAAACCCACGTCAGGGGTCATTTTACACACCATTTCTGTCAAAGTGTTGCTGAAAACTGTGGACCAGACATTCAGAGAAATGACACATCAGGCAGCAGCACACATGTACATTATGTACAGTAGACATGCATGAAATCAAGAGAACTAGAAATTCAAACAGTTACTATGCGCTTTTACTTTGTGAGAAAATGACTGAACAGACGTACAGTGTGTCTTGTTGGGGAAATGTGAATTGAGTAGAGAGGGGGACCAGTTTGTCTCCACAATTCTTTCCATGCTTTTATGTCCAGTGCAAATGCTCATACAAGGAGTTTGACGATTTGGCGAGATCAGGGAGATACAAGCAGCAAGCCCGTCCATACTGGGCCTGCGCACGTGTCACTAGCTGAGAATAATGGTAGATTTGTGGAAAAATTGATGCACAGGAAAGTTGTCTGAGTTGAGAATGAAAAAGTGCGACTGTTTTTCATGTTCCAGAGATGAAATCTTGCTTCATTCCTGTTTTGTGACCATCATCTCTTGCATTGCTTCCGGCCTGTTTGCATTTCGCTCTGTTCATGTTTTAAACATTTCCAAATACCATGAGGGATAGGGAAAGATAATGTTTCAAGGAGATCACCTCTGATCTGTATTTCCAAACACGTGCATGAGCTTACCCCTAATTCCACTGTCGCTGATCATGATGAGGTCATACTGAGCAGCGCTGTAGCCAGGCATTAGGTTGTTTAGTTTGGGATTCATGCCAATCCTGGAGCCACCTGCAAATACAAGACAATCTAGTCGTGTTTGGGGTGTGTGGAGTGAGTGGTGTTTAATACATTTACATATACATGTATATAGCTCCCGATCATGGGGGATGGGGGTTCGAATCTTAGCAGGTGGTTACATGTTGTAGACCTTGGGCAGGTCACTTCACTCCTGCGCGCCTCTCTCCAACATGGAGTAAATGGGTACCTGTGAGTGCTGATAATAATAATTGTGTTGACAACCACGTGAGCCTGAAATGGCAACATTGAACGGTATGCAGCAGGAGCTGAGATGGATTCAGAAACATTCTGACACTGTGAGCCCAATGAAGAAGGGATAATAATACATTGGTGCATTTTATTAGATACTGAAAAATGACAGTAATTTTGGCTCCGCACTGGATTAATGCTAATTCTAAATTAGGCTTTATCCTTACACCGTAGCATATATATTCACACCATATTCTTTATCGGTATGTTGAAAAAAAAATCACTAGCTCACTTGGGTGGGATTTATACGCGACACTTCTGCTTACTAGTGCAGACGTCTTAACCATCTTGCCAGGATCAGGTGGCTGGCTCGAATCCAGTGCAGGGGATGTGTTACTCACCCAGAAAAAGCCTCGCGTCTACCTGAGGGTACTTTCCCATGAGAGCTTCCACCGTTTTACAAGCGGGGTCCTTCTCATCTTGTATGCAAAATATGAGCTCATACTGCAGCACGTAAGAACAAAAATCACGTACATGTACTGTAGGACAACGAACTTGTTTGATAGTCCTACATCCTTTAAGAGTTGGAAGGTTGGAGACCGTTAGGAAAATAAGTCAACTTCACAGATTCAAATCCTTCTACATGTGCGTGTACCTGACAAAAGAATCCCAGTGCCGTACGGTTAACTACAAATAAATCAGTTTTGTTTCTGGCGATCCTGAATTTAAGAAATTCCTCTTTCCCTTCCAGTAGGCTGGGAAAAACTAGGAAAGATTTTTAAAAGTTTTGCCCAGATGGCTCAAAGTTTCAAAGATGCTTCTTCTGAACTAACCTTTCACCAGTAGCCTTTGTTTTCAGACAAATGGGATGGCTAGGGATGTTCTGCTATTTACAACTTCACAGTATCACAAAGTATTTTGCTGAGAAATTATGAGCCATGACAATGGAAAACTCGTCCAAAATCCACTGGACCAGAAACAACTTGTGTCTTGCCTCTGGCCTCATTGCTTACATTATGCATCCTAGAGCTCTGGCTTTCGACTTACCCTCGGATAATCCAAATTAAAGAATGTTTCTAAGTTGTCTTCTAGGTTGGCATCTACACCGACTAACGGCTTGAGTATTGTAACCCCAGGCAGTTCTTCTCTGACTACGTTGCTTGGCTTTCTGTGCATGTATAATTTTCTGGATAAACAAAGGTGAAATATGGTTACTTGATACATGTATGAACCCTGGACGCATGCAGTAAAATTAACTGGATTTCACTGCCAGTTACCATTTTTTGTCAATGCTCATCATGTCTTTCTCCAAAGTTCTTTGTAAAGTTCTTTTCTGTATCTATCAGGGTAATTCCAGAAATTAGGGGTCCATTTCCCTATCACACCTGACATATGATTTTGTAAGTTAAGAACATATTTTCTAATTTCCAAGAGTGATTAATTAATGCAAATTACCTGCCAAACAAATAGTAATAGTTTTAAATCACTTTTGGACCCCTAATTTCCGGAATTACCCACCAGCTAGAGACACAGTCTCTCAGTCTGCCCAAGAAAATGTCCAACTATGGCCCCCAAACCTCTCAGATGGATAGTGTACACCACATGTACGTAGGGTGTGAAAAAGCATCACTGCCTAATAAATGACCTTTAACATGAGGGTAATCATCTAGGTATCTACATGTTCAACTGCTACATTAACCATGGACATGTACTGGTACTTGAAATGCAGGCAAATAAGCCACAGGAAACAAACTATTGGCAAGGTTGATAGTAACCAACACAATGCCAGCAGTGTGTTCTTGATAGTTTCCTGTCTTCGGATACATGTATATCGCAGATGGGAGGTTGAACAGATCTCTAACAGAATACATGTATTTGGTCATACACATCATCAAATGCCAGATACATGTACATGAATGTACATGTACATGAACCATTTGATTGGTTAACTTGTTGGCTAACTTTCCTACTCTCAACTAACAACCTGCGAGACTCTTCAAGTTTGCTCACTGAAAGGATTTCAAACCGAATTCAAAACTGCAACAGTTTTACCATACTGCCCTGCTGCACGACAAGAATACAAGCATACATGTATATACACGAGGTGTGTTGTAAAGTCTGACAGCAAGGCAGAATGCAAACTGGCAGTGTGCCAAATCCACACCAGAGTAACGATCAAAAAATGGCCAGATTTTTAAGAGAAAGTTTCATGCATGCACATTCCGCATAGGATTACTTCCAATAACTTGGAAGTTTAAGCCTACGTGTCATCATACATGTACATGTATCTCTATTCCCAAGAGTATCCAGACATATCCTGAAGGCCATGAAGCATTAAAGTGGTTAATTCATGATCTTTGTGACCTTTGAATCTTTTGCTGTTTCACTACAAAAGCAGCGGCGAAGTTGCAGTCTCATAATGCTGTACGGTATCCACTACTCTCAACCAAAACTACAAATGTGAAAAACTACAAAGCAAGTAATGCTTGCAGGTTTGCATAGTGGATCTACAATAGGTAGGAGGTTTGCAGAGATAACCTCCAAATGGGGGAAAGATTACTCATGTACTAGCTACATGTACATGTATGCCACAAAAGAGATAATCCATACGGTGTCTCCACAAACCTAACTATAAATCAAGTAACCGGGGTACGTGTTAGCCATAAAGCCTGATTTCCTGACAACAATGGCCAATGCTCTGAGTGCTCAAGTTGGAAATTCAATGCTGGCTACAAATTGGTTGGACAGAAAGACAGAATAAATGCAAAGTGATCCTCAGAGGAAAGCACCATTTCAATCAATTTAAGTGAACATTGGCGCTAGCAGTGCTAGCAGTGCAATATCGTACAACGTACTTGACAAAACTCATACATGAAGCAATATGATGAAATTTACGGGCGAAGCACAAAATCACTTTATAAAGTCCAGTTACTGAATAACCTCTTCCCTTTTTCATCTTTCTAGATTTACATGTACTGTCTTTTTTCCTTTA
Organism: Acanthaster planci; assembly: GCF_001949145.1. Next base: position 1,271,701 of record NW_019091390.1, on the reverse strand, counting down.
AGCTTTTGCTATTTTAAATAATTAGATATGCTGCAAATTTTATATGCATTTTAAGGCTAATTTAAAACAGAATATTCTAACGTACATGTATGTTTGTATGTATTTTACAATAATTTAATTGTCATTAACATGTAAGCGTTTAAATGTTTAATCTTTCATGGTTTTTAAATCTTGTTTTGTGTACCTGTTTATGATGTACATGTACATGCACAAGCAGTTTGGCTTATTGGCCCTGAAGTGTGGGTCAATAAAACAAATAAATAACAATAACAACAGTTGTCATACGTGTACCCAAAAGTCGGATTTACGTGTGCAAGTTGACACTGACGGTAGGGGGCAATGCAGATCTTTATCAAGCTCTACCAGAAGCAGCGAATTCATTTCAGCCATGATAAATTTGACGGTACTAAGCAATGCCCCCAGGCAATTATCAAGGTTTGATTTAGGCCCTCCTAATTTTTGTCTATACTTTGTATATTTTATGATTTAGGCCTGACCTGAACTGAGCTCGGCCTATTAGGCCAGTCCCTGTTACAGTGGGGATGATCTAAATTATAGCCTTGCAACTGGGCTGGCCAAACTACAAGTGGGACAGCACTCACATAAAGATCGCAGGCTGAGGCAGGGTGTTTGTATGAGACTTATCATCAATACATTACATCAGTCGTCACACCTTGGTAAAAATCAGCAAAATCCACAACTGTTTGTGTTGAAGACAAGACAGCAAGTTGACACAATCTTGATGAACTCTGCACCGACAGCTACAAGAGAGTAGTGAAACAAGCCAAGTTGTCTGCTTGCGAAAACAGAGAACATTCCTGACATTTCCAAAGGGAGACAGTAAAGATATCAAACCCCGCGGGCCCAACACTTTGGGCCGTGCAATGTAGCAAAACATAGGGGGAAATACCATACGCCTTTTGTTCAGGCTTGACTTTCAATGTCTCGCGACAACTAGAGAAGTGATACACATGATACAGTCACCAGGATGTGTGGGCGCACCAAGGTCACAGATGAAGTCACGCACAGGCATACATGTGCGTGCGTCTAATCATGTGCTTTTTTTCCTCCATGGTATAACGGTCTATGTGCCAACGCCTGCTAAAAGGATTATACAGTTACATGACACGTACATGTAACTACTGATATGCTAGGCGTCACTTGTTGATTGATTGCAATCTTAGTCAATCCTGTAGTCAAATCTCAGGCCTGACTTCCCCTTTTGAAACAAAATCTCCAAATGTAAAACATGAAAAAAGAAAAGGTAATCAGTTGATTAGGCATGGGGCCAATTAATCCCTTAGCTATTTATAAAATTATTACGGTAAGGGTAACCCATCCAGCAAAAAGTGATCATTTGGGACCCTCACAGTGCAGAAAACCTTGTAGAAATGTTAAATTTAAGAACATTTGGAAAGCTGTAGGGCTTGGTGCTTCGTACCCCTGCAGCTACCGGTATGTAGCTTGTCATTCTTCTTAGAAAGGGAGAAATGAGAAGCAATCCAAAAGCAATATTCCTCGGTATACAACATGTCCGACAGATCGCTGGCTGCAGCTTGGAAACAGAGATGCAACCAAACGTATGAAGCCAAACCATGATGGTTGTGTTTGTGTTACGCATGCCCAATGTGTATTAGACTCGCTTTGCAGCCGTTTAGCGTTATATCAACAGTGAAAATGTCGTAACCTGTGTGAATTGCAGTAGTCAAGCAGTTACAACATAATGGTTTGTGATGCATGGGGTGTGGTTTCGAATCCCGGGTCGAAATTGTGGGCAGGGAGGTGTTTTTTTTAAAAGAACATAAAGCCCGAATGTTACAGGAGCCTAATTTCACATGTGAAGGTTTTATAGTTGGTTGAGCATCTGAATGTCATGCATTGTGCACAGTTGTGAACCGTGGTTTGGCTTCATACGTGTGATTGCATAGCTCTGGAAACATGTTGCATTAATGATTACAAAAATTTCTGGGTCAATCATAAACCTACATGTACATTGTGTGACAATACTTACACTGTTGTGCAACTGCATCCATCTCATACAAGTTCTAAATTCATGTTGGTCTCAACAAGTCTATTTTTCATTATCTGTCTAGGGAATCTGCCTTGGAGTAAAAGTTAACGGCTAGACAGAAAGTTTAGCAAAGACTCAAGTTACTCCAGTGGCAACACTTGAGCTTTTCCAGCAAGTCGTGCAACGCATGTCCTACCCTTCCCTTCTCGTCCTTAACCATTCGCTCGGACATGTCTGATGTGAAGGGCAGATTACCCTTGCCATGTTGCCTAACTTAGACGAACTTTGTGATGACACCTTTGTCACTGGATAAGGCTGAGAAGCTGTATGCATGCATCACTGATTTCTCCAGATTGATCCAAGAAGGGGAAGTAAAGAATTCCACATACGGATGCCACTCGGCACCCCATGCACAAACCCTGAGACTGGTCTGAAAAATTTTAACTGTTTTCCAAGTAAACGACTTGCTTTTTTCCCCTCCTAAATTGAACTTTTATGGACACTGTGGTTTCTCCTGTATGTAAACAATCTGTCAATCTGTCAAACAAGATTGTTTGCAGACAACTGTACTTTAAACACCCTGGTTACTGCTGATCAAATAAAAAAAAAGATACTGCAAAATGACCTAAAACTGCTCGAGGACTGGTAGGACACATGATTGATGTGTTTAAACCTGAAAAATGCTGCACCGTGATTATCGGAAAGACTCAAAGCTTGGCTGTAGACTGGCATGACTGGAACAGGTTAACAACTGAGGTGGTACTACCCATATAAATCATATTCAGTAAGTGTCATCTGGCCACTCCACACGTAGCCTGGTCTAAACCTTTTTTAAGTTAGCGTGATGTGTCAGAAGATGACACGTTGCTGGCTGAATGATAGCGGTGCATAATGATGCACGATATATGTACTTACATGTATAGAATGGCCACCAAGTGGAATACATACAAGCACACGATCTCAACGCACACGAAAAAATACGCCAGACCCAGCGTGAAATTCGACGTTAGATACAAGTTCCAAAAATCCATCGTTGGGCTGAGAATCTCACTCGCACACAGGGATTTGTCATGGTAAAAACGAAACACTTCAATGGTGATCCTGATTTATGTGAACTGGGTCAAAACGCTCTCGGCAGCATTTAAACTCAACATGGATGGGTGGAACACCCTGACATGTCTTGCATGCACGTACGTACTACAAGCGCGAGTCTTAAGCACAACGTAGTGCTAGCGGCTGACATTCCGATCTCGTCGTGCATTGGTTAATCGTACGATCAGGTCATGTGTCTGTCATATGGCTCTGACGATTGTGAAGTGGGCCACACACGACCGACCGCAATATCCGTGTCCGAAAGGCACTTCTGGGATGGGACTACGGCTACGTCTACTACAGGGGCGTTCTTGCGCATTTCCCGAGCGAAGACTAGCTCTGACACGCCCTTGCGGTGGGGCCCCGGGGCTGGGATTCGATTGCGTCATGGCACCTGAAACCCACGTATATTTCCAAAAACTGGGGGGGAAGTCAGTGGGGGCTGAACGTCCCCTCGTAAACACCCAGGTCCTTTCTCCACCCGAAATTTTATTTTGAGAATCTACGGTTGGTTAACGGATTTAATCGTGCATATTTTAGCTCACTTTCCGACGACATTTCATATCACGTGATTTTTTTCAAAACTTTCTCTCTTTATAAAAAAAAATTGGGATTCTATAACCCCCGGACGGAAGTAGGGAATACATAGCCCCCATCCCTTACGTTGATCCAAGCCTTTGTTGAACATTTAAGTAGTCGCGTATCAAGGTTTTGATTGGGGAGGGTGCTGTTTGGGGCATATAATTATATCGCCGATATCCGTTTCCATTCTGAAGAGTTGTCCCAATTTCCATCCATCTGTTAAAAAATCCTCCTGGAGGTAGGCACTAGTAGACTAGCAGTACCTTTTGAAGCGTCGACACCTTTTCTTCTTTGGGACAAAAAGGCCCCAAGAGCAACTTTTTGCTATAGATACCAATTATGAAGCGACTCGGCTCATAAAGAATCATAAAGAAAAGCCATTTTATTCAATCAATTTTAATCAACATTTATTAAGACAACAGTAACACTAAATAAGTTGTTAATTATGCTTCAAGAGGAGACTTACAATGTTTGTAACATTTAAGCAATTAAGTAAAGCCCAGCGTGGCAACTAAGCATTTTTTTTTATTTTTGAGACCGATTGCTTAATTCTCTCGTGTAATTACTACTGAGCTCAGAATGGGTGGGGGCTCCATCACCATCACATGTGCTGACTTATGTTTTACAATCATTTATTCCAACATGTCAACTCGTGTTCTCCCTTATTTACACCTCAAGGTGGGTCTGAAAATTTATCCCAAATAATCAAAATGTCAAAGACGTCATTATGGATGAACAAATAAGTATAGGTGTGTGCGAGGGGAAATTACCGCACATGCAGCCACTGTTATCATCAACCTTGTGTTACTTGAGTCATGCATTTCAATACTGAGAAGATTCGAAGTGCAGTGGTAATGAATTTTAATTCATTTTCAAAGTTTGTTGGTCAGCAGAATCTCAACATGTCACTAAGAATCTGTCAAAGTGCATTTAAAAATAAACATTGTAACTACAAATGTTTTTAAATAAAGTCACTTGCCCCTTTAAAACTGCATTAAATATGAATGCTCTAGCTACATACAACCAGTGAAGGTCGAAGAAACACACTCATGTTGAATAATTTTCCCAGTCAAACAGTACAAGAATTACTTGACAAATGAGATGCACATCTCCTTCAGGAGATTTTTGACTCGTGTTATTTAGGCTTGAAGTTGCTCCCTTCATGCAGTGGATAACAGAAATCGCAGTAAGTGACGCAAATTCAGCATTTCCAATCATCCAAATCAATAATGGTGAAACTACACGGGAAAAATAACCCAATTACAATGGACTAGAAACTGTCAAACCTGTTCAGTCTGTTGTTCATTTTAAGAAACCAACTTTTAACACCTGACAAAACTGAAATAAGTTTTAAAATGTGCTCACTGGATGGAAGGCCCGCTGTTTTTATATGTCTGCAGTGATTGTGGGACCGCTCAAAGGGCTTGTCTCATTAAGAAGGCCCCCTTGTTTACTGGCCACAGATGCAAGAGTAACTTCAACCTTCACAGCAGTTGACCTACAGGGCATTTCTGTGACATGAAACCAGTTATAGACACAACCGACAAACTGGCCGAGTCATACAAAGGATCAGTGCTTGCATTACGTAAGATCATTTCTTCTCTCTTTTCCGTCTTCCCTCCTGCTTCAACTCCTAGAAAAATCAGGTCATACTTTGACACGGCTAGTTGAGGAAACAAGCGTATAAGAACACAGACTGACCAGACAGTCAGTGGTGCACAAATCACCAGGTTTATCTGGAGTAGCCACCACGGCAGTCTCAAGAAAGGGTTTCATGCCCACTCGTATATCTATACATGATATCAGATGCCCGTATGGGCCTCGTGCTAGACCAAGATAGAGCACTGTTTTCCTGACAATGGAAGCTCCTTTCGACCAGTGAGGGTGGTGCTTCTGCTCGATGCGGACAGATGACTCATGAATGATGTCATTCCTGCACCATTTTATCAAAATGGACTCGGGTGGTTTTGTTGATCTCGCATTGTTTTGCCCAAAAAGGTGCTGGATTCTATGCATTGCGTAGCTATACTTGTTACAGTCACTGCATTTCGGTAGTCAAATATCAACCAATACAAAGGTTGAGGTAACATTACATAATGCAGAATGCAGTGCAAAGTTTGAATCTTGGGTTGTTTTTGTATCTATTTCACCTGGACTAGACGCTAGCCACTTTATAAGACCCGGATCTACCTTCACCGTGAGAAATTCCAGTCTATAATATGAAGTCTACATTACAATTTGATATAAACAAAGCTTTCATTTTACCTCATATACTTATCATGATTGATTTCTACATATGGAATTCTGTTAATTTTTTTTTTATACAAAATGGCGTCTGCAACTCCGAACACTGTCAAAATCAAATAGCACGCAAAAAGCTAATACATGAATCAACATTCATTCCAAGATATCCCATTCCGATAGATTTGCGCCGGGGAGATGGAATTCATTCTTCGGGGGCATACGCTGAGCATACAGTGTTAAACTATACACGTCGGGCAGGGCCAAAATCCAAAATTAATATCCCTCATTGTTTTTCCTTCTTTTTCGAGGCAATACAGAACTTTTTTTACAGGAGGACTGGAGGAAATACGTGTGAACAAAACTGAAGCCAAAAAACTTTAGTGTGCAAAGAACAGACCTACATTAATCCTATGAATGTCCCAATACGCCAATGTGACACTTCGACAGTAACATCTTTCCCTAGATCTCTTTTTAACGAGGTTGTTGCACACCGTGGAATGAAGAATGCGGTAGGCCTTTTGAGTAGCAGATGCGTCCATTAAACTGTCGAAAGTAAGACTGTAGGTCGGCGGAGCCCCGTTTTCCATACCGACCCAGTGATGTGGGCAGAATCCTGGAGGGAATCTCTCACTAACTGTAAAGATCGTCGTCACCGTTGTCATCCGCATACAAGCCGGGGTCATTGCCAGCCCCAGATCCGGTGGGCGCCGGACCTCCGCTTGGCACCTGTGCTTCAGGAAATCTGCCACCAAGGGAGAGGTCGAGAAAAAAAAGGTACCTTGATGATCAACGAAAAGATGCAGGAAGTGATCACAAAGGTGCCCTTAACCACAATCAAAAGGACAAACCACACACAGGAAATGCCAACATTAAAGGGTTCGTGAAATGTATTTCTCACTTTTTACGAGTTTCTTGCTCTCTTCTCAATGTATGAAAATCACTTGACATCCTTGTTGGGTTAAGTGCACTAAAAAATGCATTTTCCAATTCATATAAAAATTGTCTCCGCTTTTCCAGACAACTGAGAGCGCTGTTGGTGTGATGTATATCAGGGAAGATACTGTTACTTTCCATTTTTTTTTTTTCAGATTTTTATTGCAAACTTTGTTGCATTGAAAACATTCAAGACAAGGGTGCCCTTGACTTATTGTAATGCAGTTCAAACAATAAATCACCACAGAAAAGGAAGTTTGTGGTGCAAAATATCAAAAATCCCAGCAGTTCATTGAGCACAAATCATACAACATGGAAGCCCAGTCACTGGACAGACATCATGGTTTTACTCATGAGAAAGGAAATTTGTCTTAGCATAAAACCAAACCGGACCACCGAGACAACCGTTAAAAATAGCACAGCAAAAGCTGAAGGTAAGGCGAATTGAATCGCAAAGGTGTATTTACACCCTTAGACTTATTTCAAGTTTTCACCCACCTGAAGTTTCCCCCAAACCCTCTGCTCTGCTGGAGGGTCTGTGCAAACATCTCGTATTTACGGATGTCGTTGTCGCTGACGGAGCGGCGAGCAAACTTCATGGCTTCCTCAAAGTGGGCTCGGGTGATCTCCGGCACTGGGTCTTCCTCATCGGTTTCCTGCAAAAGCAAGTCATGCCAATAACGGATGAGTACGTCGCAAGGTCAGCAGGTTGAGAGGTCACCAGGTCCCAAACATGCATTACAAGAGGAAAAGATGAAGAACCCTGTTCATCGAGGGTTCAAAAATATTGCCCCGTGCGCATGCTTGGTTGAAACTCTTTCAACTCTGTATGCTACAGATTTCATTCAACGATTTTGAAACAATTTGTTCAAACAGAACACCTGCACTTCTGCTTTTAATCCCCAATTATAGTCCCAAATCCTCTGATTTCAATATGATTTTACATACACAGGCGGGGGACAGGGTTACAGCAGAACAAATGCAGAAACAGAGCACATGCTGGGAATGTTCTGTGATATAACAAGCCTTCGTAGTGATCCCTTCACCTCAGTCAATAATCAACTTTGACACAGGCATCCTCTATTGCCTTTTATCCCCTATTATTTATGACTGGGTGTCTCGCAGACTAATAGAACAGTTAACCATGAGTACAGTCGTGGTTGGCAGTCTGGGTTTGTTTTTGAGTTCAGATCACGTTTTACGTCATCAGAAGGTATTGCCATCTTACCATATCCAGGTCAGGATTATCGGCGCGCTCTCTCTGGCGGCGGATGTCTTCCTCGATGCTCTGACGAATGGCCAGCTTGCAGGCACGCTGACAAATCTCGGTCAGGTCAGCGCCGCTGAAGCCGTGCGTCACCTTGGCCAGGTACACCATGTCTACATCCTAGGAGGGGAGCAGGGCGATAAAAGGAAAATAAAAATTAAGCAGCTTGGCTCTGGGGCACTGCCGAGGGGAAAAAATTACCCAGTTTGAATTTCGAATAAGAAAAAGAAGTGCACTATGACTCAGCAACTTTGTCATCTGGCTGAATACATGCTTGTCGGAGGTGAGCAATAAATCTTGCCAAAACCGAAAGGCCCCAGGTGGCACTTCGTACATGTCTACGCACAACGGCTTCAGCTGTTTGGCTTGCCTCTTCACCCTAACAGTCTTCAATCCTCCACCAGGTGACGGATCAGTAACACTAAGGGTTAAGTGATGCCAACTTCCAACATAAATATGTCAGAAAGAGAAAAAAAAGCCATCAATGAAAGGAGGACAAGTTGTCTCTTTGTGTAAAAGAAGCGAGAGCCAAGTCGTACCGCTGAAACAGGTGACTTGCGAAGGTTGGCCTTCAGGATTGAAACACGTGACGGCTCATCAGGTAGGGGAATGTAGATGAGTTGATCCAGACGGCCGGGACGCAAGATAGCAGGGTCGACAATATCAGGCCTAGGAACAAGACCAGTCGAGAGGAAACAGTGACCAGGGTTATGGCAAAAAATGTCAAACAGCTTACGTTATGTTTTCCTTAAGTTTGGACAGGGATAATTTTTTATCATTCAGGGTCAAACTTATACAGTCAAGCTAAGTTGTTCATCTCAGCACTTACTGAAATCTTTATGGACAGCACGTTACTTTACTCCAAGTAATGTACATCAAACCACACATCGACAGCACATGTGAAACACTTTAAAGTGTAGTGAATATAAGCATCGGTGACGTTCGGTATTTCACCAGCACAAGAGAATTAACAAATTCAGCTTCAACTAGCTGATCAGCTGACAACATGGGAGAACCTCACTGGATGTATACACAGAATAAACTCAAAACACATGGGAAACGGTGTCTGTTGCTGAGGATGCAAGGAGAATCCTGGGGAAGTACAAACCATAGAATGAGCCCCGAAATGGACCAAGAGAGGGTGGAAGTTTCTTAGCAACGCAGGCTCCTTTGGTGCAACCGGTACATTGTTGGTTCACAATGGATCATGAAATGCCACATCACTACCAACAAGAAGAACAGTCGCCATCAACTTGGCTCTTTTCAACCAATGAGGGGGTGCTTTTACTCACGAGAGATAAACACTGAGACCGCGCAGTACTTGCTCAGCTTCAAGAGCTAGCACATGCCGAGCGAGACAGATACCACTACTGTAAGGACTCAAGTTCAAATGAGTAATACCTGTTGGTGGCCCCGATGATGAAGACGTTCTTCTTGGCCGACATGCCGTCCATCTCGGTCAGGACCTGATTGATGACGCGATCTGAGGCCCCGCCAGCGTCACCGATGTTGCCTCCGCGAGACTTGGCGATGGAATCCAACTCGTCAAAGAACAGCACACATGGTGCCGCTTGCCTGGCCTGAAACCGGAAATACAAAAGGAGAGACGCACAATGACTTGGCTAGCATCAACACGTATGCCTGTGAAAGCCACTGGCTAGCGGCTGTAACTATTTCCCATAGACATGTGTATAGTGGTCAGCCGTAGCCAAGTCAATCAGATGTAGCCTACATCAGTGGTCTCTTAAGTGAGCTGTGTCCAAATCACTTGGCTGTGGCTAAAAGTTACACGCAAGTCTATGGTAATGGCCGTAGCCAGTTCCCTTAGAGTCATGTGTAATTTCAAGCCGCTGTCAAGTGATTCAGACGTGGCCTTAGAAAGCAAGGCAAGATGAATTCCCATGAGACAATTCATCATCTCTCAACCCTCATGGTGCAAGCCCTCCTCTGTACTTCAAAAATTCACCAGCAGGTGGTTTTCAACGATTTTTACTCGTCCTAACATTTGAATTCTTCAACCTCAGGGAACGCAAGAGTTACATAACATGCTGTGTCCAATATCTGTTATCAATACTGTGACCTGCCTTATCAAAGACATCTCTGACGTTGGCTTCCGACTCTCCAAACCACATAGTAAGCAGCTCTGGTCCTTTGATGGAGATGAAGTTGGCCTGGCACTCATTGGCAATGGCCTTGGCCAGCAGAGTTTTACCTGAAGACAAGGAAAACAAGATCGGGTTTTAGGCGGAAGTTGTCAACAGTTGAAGCTATCCTCAACTTTCTTTTTCTTTCTCTCTCTCTTTCTTCCACGTACAGCATCGGAAAATTTCCAATAAACATTATTTCTTAATAATTACAGCAGCAACTTGCTGAACTGCACATACACCTTCAGATTAGGAACATGAGCACTGCGCGCATGAGCACCGCGCTACCGCCAAAACAGTCCTTTCTCAGATCAGCTTTTAACTTAATTCCTGACCATGCCACAAAACACGCCGAGGAATGCACGCGACCTACCACATCCGGGGGGACCGTAGAACAGTACGCCGCGGCTGGGCGTCATGCCAAACTTGAGGAACTTGTCCGGGTGCTCCACAGGGTACTGCACCAGCTCCTGCAGCTCCCGCTTGACGCTCTCCAGGCCCCCGATGTCGTCCCACGTCACGTTAGGCACCTCCACCACCGTCTCGCGCAGGGCACTGGGGCTGCTCTTGCCTAGGGCATACTTCAGTCAGGAAAACGGTCAAAACGGTAACGGTCAGAATGCTCACTAGGGGCGGGCAAAGAACTTCACGTTAACAATCTTCAGTACTCCCATTCTGACAAGATTTGGTTTACATCCTCAGAAGATACAGGCAGAATTGTGAGCTGAACAATTTTTAATGGTGGTACTAATGACTTCCTTTCAATAACAATTTGAAAGGTTTCGTGACGTGGTGTGGATGAGGAATCAACTTTTTTCATCTCATTCTGTGAATTTGAATGAAACTGAGGCATGGTGATGAACGGCAAGTGTGCCTAATTGTCCCGAGTCCATTAGAGTAAGGCAAGGACAGAAAGAGCTACCCCCCCCAAATTTGAAGGATCTGGCAGAGTCATGACTGATAAATCAAGAGACAAATGATTTAATCCGAGAAATTGCACCAACCCTGAAGTCATCCATGTTGACGGCCAGCGAGTCCATGACCTCCGCATCGATGGTGTCCTCCTCCAGGTCAATCAGGTCCATCTTCTTGCGGATCTGCTGCAGGGCCGCTTCCGAGCACAGCGCGGCCAGATCTGAGCCAACATGACCGTGGGTCTCATTGGCAATCTGTAAAGGCAAACAAACTACTTGAACAGTTTTCCCTAGGAGGCCAGCAATGCACCCCTATTACCTCAAATAATTCATCTCCCCCTTTCTAAAGATAGTTTTCTTAGGTACAAAAAAAATCGAGACAATGTAGCAACAACAAGAAATCAACACGAGGGAAGAGCATCGATGGTTTGACGATGCATTCGTTACCCCCTTGAAGTGTACGCATACATATGGCCTTTGACCTTAAACTGCCAAAATTAAAATACAAGTTCCCACCTGTTCCAAGTCCACGTCTTCTGCCAGCTTCATGTTCTTTGTGTGGATGCGCAAGATCTCAAGACGTCCCGTGGCGTCGGGAATGCCGATGTCAATTTCGCGATCGAATCGACCTGCAAACCCAACCCCATTTGCATATTACATATCAAATACGTCCATCATTCTGTTCTCATGGCAGGTAACAATTTGGGCGTGAGCAGTTCCAGTTAACGAGAAAGCTTCACAACGTTTGCATGACTAGACTTTATTTTCCAACACACTTTTCGTGCTACAATAGATCAGTTTGTTTCTACTGTTCGGTTTGGGCGACCTGTTTGTCCAAAGGTCACCAACAAGGTATGACTTGTTCAATCACACTTTCACCTCATCACTGAGGTTCTCCCTATTTCCTGATCTTGTTGATTTGGGCATGATGAGGGTGAATACAGTGAATGTACAGTGAATGTTGATAAGTATCCTCGGAGATGAGCAGCGTCCCTACTTACGGACGGTATTATTTTTCGCCCTAAACTTCGACAAAAGTCACGAAAGGCATAATACAGCAGCCAACTCTTCATACAACTTACATACTGATTAATATTTGCGCTGTTTGTCTTACTGCAACCTGATATTTGTCAACACTCGGGATTGACTCACCGAAACGTCGCAGGGCGGTGTCAATGCTGTTTGGTCTGTTGGTTGCTGCCATGACGACAACGTGCGCCCGCTGCTTCAATCCATCCATGAGGGTCAGCAGCTGTGACACAATGCGTCTCTCCACTTCACCGTGTGTCTGTGGGAAACATGGGGTGCGAGACACGAACATCACGTACATGACGTAACGATCGGATATCAAACATTTTCCAACCATACTCAGTACTGGTCTGATTAAAACCAGACGTGGCTGGACAAAATGCCCTAAAATTGAAGTCCCAAATGCAAAATCCCATCGGGAGTTTGGACCATTTTTTATTGTATCTTTAAACTGCGTAAACTTGAGACACATACCTAGGTCACACATTTTAAAAACACAAAAACAAACCCGCATCAAAATTTTTCACAGGCTGGTGTTATCAAAAGCTGATAATGGAAGAACAAAATCAAACGTGCTTGGGCATTTTGTTAAACTCTTGAACTCTTCCTGTGGGGTGCAATTATTTTTCTGAAAAGTCGTTCAACTTAATTATTAGCATGCCAAACTGGTTTCACCTTCGTATGTTCAGGGATGACATCGTGCGGCATACTGCTTTCCAGTACTGTTCACCTGCATAAAAACTGGCTCCTTCGATTTTTTTTTGGTCACGGACGTGGATATTTTTGTCTGAATAAACCAACCTGGACCCCTTAACATCCTTAAAATGGCAACACGGTGATTAAAATTAAGGCCAACAGACAATCTGGTGCATATCAAGGCTGCAAGAAAACATTCCTAGGTACTTACATGGTTTTTCCCTTATTATAAGAATTCACTTATAGCGCCACGGACTCCCTAATTACTTGACATTCTTTTGAAGACCCAATTTTTTGACACTGACAAGATACCTTCTCTCGTTTGGGGGCAATCGAGTCCAGTTCATCAATGAAGATAATGGAGGGCGCATTCTTCTCGGCCTCTTCAAAGGCCTTGCGCAAATTAGATTCCGAGTCGCCCGCCAGCTTGCTCATGATCTCGGGCCCGTTGATGAGGAAGAAGAAGGCGCCCGTCTCGTTGGCCACGGCTCGGGCAATCAAGGTCTTGCCAACTCCGGGGGGCCCATACAGAAGGATACCCCTTGGAGGCTGTCATTAGCAGAAAAAAAAGGAAACCCATCTTTCATGTCTTGCTCATTTATAAAGCCTTCAGGGTTAAAACAGCATGCCTGAAATTCAACAGGCTATGATCTCAGTTCTGTTCAACCTTTGTATCACATCATTATCTTGCTGGCAACAGCAAATGCATAGGAATTAATTACATCTAGTATTTTGAAATTACCCAGCTGTTTTTACTTGACCTTGTAGTTTCCAATGACATTTGATTTGCCTTCGTTCTTCATTATAACATAGGATATTCACGGACACAGGAGAGTCTTAAGTCTACTCAGTCTCTTCTCAGAGTGTTTAGTTTTTTCAATCTTTGCACCACAAACTTTCATCAAGTTTACCATATTTCAATTTCATATCATGCTTCATTTATCGGTTGCTGTTGCCTGGGAAACAGAGACTAAGTTTTTCAGATCAATGAGCATTTGTCTACCACCGACCCATTTCGCCAGGAACTCATGACATATTTGCTACCAAAGTGAACAGGGAAAAATCAATCAGCGGCTAACAAATAATCGTTGATCCGACTTGGCTGATCGTTCCTAGAGTGTAACGATTTCCATTACCTTGACACCAATGGCCTTGAACAATCCAGGGTGCCTCAGCGGTAGTTCAACCATCTCCTTAATCTGTGCCAGCTGTTTGCGACATCCCCCTATGTCATCGTAACCAACTTCATTCAAGGCTTCCTCTTCCTCCTGAAAATAATCCGATCACTTTTATATTGGTATTTTCACCTCTGTCAATGGATATCACCAATGTATAGTCTCATTTTCGTCTATACGCTTTGTGAAAAAAATAACAAGCTTCATTGGGCGAGTCTCAAATCAGAGACAGGGCTTAAAAAGAAACATGTGAATATGTTCTGTTAAACTGACTTGTCCCTGAAAATTGCCCAGTACCTTGATCAACATTGATGCCTTAACATTGTTCAGGAAAACAATACGATATATTTCAAGTTTGACCAACACAGGGCACACATTTAAAATTAGACAAAATATATATGCATCCCTAAATCACTCTGCAACAGCTGCTGACTGTGTAACAATGATTCAATACTTCTCCAATTTTCCACGCTCCATCTTTTGACAAGTTCGATCACCACCTCACAATATTCACAAAAAGGAACAGTTACACAAATGTATTTGATCTAACCTCTCTTTTGATCGGTTCTCCTTCGAAATGGATCATAGTGTCTGGCGCCACAATGCAGTAGGGTCCGGGATCGGTCTCCACAACTTTGAACTCCACGCCTCGCAGACCTCCGCGAACCAAGAAGATATCGCCCTTGCGGACGGGGCGGTAGGCCTCGGTGAAGTAGGGCTTCAGATACACCTCAAACAAGTTCCTGTCGACCAAAGACTTTCACAAGTCAGGGACAGCGACATGGTACCCATTTCATAGAGCTGCCGAAGCTCACAGCATTGATCACGGCAGCAAATATTTGTTCCGAAAAGACACAGCTGCCATCAATGTTTCACCCAGGTGTGCATCTGAGCACCTGTCTGATTTGGGACACCTTGTTTCCGTTACTCGAAATGCATGCAGAAAGCATCAAACATTAGAAACTTGGACAGCCTGTTGTTCAGTTCAAGGCAAATATGGAGGACCAGTTTTCAAATGCTGGTGAAACCTTGGCTTTAAAAAAAATATGGCAGGGAGTTCACAAGGACCGTCTTTTTGGAGCCATCCACTAAATTAAATGCACTGCGCGATCGTCTCTTGGAAGAAAGTCACATGCATACTTGTGGGACGAATTCTAATACTACGAATGAGTTCATTGGGCACTGAATGGTCATAACAGTGCCACAAATTTGGCTTTGGGATTTGCTATGATCAGGCAATCAAAACTGTACTCGGTCTGTAACGAACAGAGTTGCAATCAAGTCACCACAAGTCAGTCACAAGTCATTAGTCCTAGTCATCTTTGCTTATGAGTGTACTTTCCCCTGGATCCAGCAGGGGCCCAAGGTCCACGGAGCACCATAGGAAAGTACACACGTGAACAAAGTGTGACGTCATCAGCACAGGCGTCTGGCGATTTGTGGACTGACTTGTGACTGACTCGATTCCACCTGTTACAATGACTGTTTCAAGGCCAGTTAAAGATTTTAGTTTGCACGTCTGCAAACTGGAATAATTACCCAGACAATCCTTCCACGGTGTCATCCAATGGCAAGACATGGATCCGCTTTCCATATTTTACATCAGGGCACGCTTGGACGCTGGAATCACAGTATTAAAGACAGAGAAACATTTACCTTGCAAGCAGTAAGACATATTACAAGTTATCACTGTGAAGAAATCTTGTCAGAATTGCTTAAAAAAAAATTAAACCTACAGGTCACAAGTGTGGAAATACTGAATCACACATCCCAGTCAAGACTTCCCCCTCTGACAATATCCCATCATGCTTCTACATCTGAAAGGTCCCAACCTGACAATATCGCCCAGGCGAACGCGCAGGTTGTTTCTGATGACACGGTTGAGGCGTATCTTGTCGTCCGACAGCTGGTCGTCTGAGAGTACGATGCATACTGTGTCCCTCCTTTTCTTGCCCTTCAAGAGGACAGTGTCGCCTCTGAAGAGCTGTAGTTCGTCCATCTTGGCCTGAGTGAAATAAGGCCGCCATTTCAACGCGTTACCAGCGACCATTAATATAAGTCTTTCCTTGTTCCTTATGCCAAGCTGAGATAGATTACTTTCGTATTCACAAGGAAGTAAGGGCTTTGCGTCCAAACAGTCTTGCATATGTGAATAGTCATGACATTGTTTTGGCATCTGTAAGCGTACACATAGATGTAAGTTTTGTTATCTGACAGTGACCGATGACAGTAGCCATACAAAATGGCACCCTCCAATTAAGACCTCTTCACATTTAGCTAGTTTTGTTTCAAAACTGACACAAAGGACATAAGCATGATCAGAGATTCAGCTTTTTATTCATCTCAATCATGTATGATAGGAAAGGGAACATTTAGGGAAAATGAAATATTTCTTTCATATTTTACATGTGGAAAGCGAGATTTCCTTACAATACGCATCTGTAATGGATAACAAGTTACATGTGACGTAACAAGACCACACAAACTGATGACCTGAATATGTCTGTCACACCACCATTTGCTTGTGAAACCTCTTTAACAAATCCAACTCCTGGGTCCTTAAGTCCTGTAAACATAAACTTTTTAATGCAGCACAAGTTATTTTTAGGGAGCTAGACAAATTTACTTTCCTTCAGCTGGCAACACATGTAAACTCAGTCGGCAGCGCAACTCCTTTGCTTGAATTTTTTTATTTTGGGAAAAACTGCGCCTGCTGTCGGTGTTTGATCAAGACCTACCTGTGAGAGGGACACAACGGAGTTGTCGTCGTTGACGGCATCTTCCACAATGAGCCTATTGGGCTTTGCCTTGGTACGTAGAATAGCTGTTGCAATATCGTCACTGAATAGGAAAACAAAAAGAAACTTCAATATGCTTCCAATGAGCATTCATGGATTGACACCCTGGGCAAGTCCGGAACATGCCTGCAAATTGAGAAGGTTCTGGACTTCGTCCACTGCAGAACTGCATAGTTTGAGGGAAGCAGTTGAAGAAGTGTAATGGTGAATATACTGCTATAGACCTTTTTCACCCACGTGACAAAATGTAAACAATACCAACTCATGTGGACTGCCTCAGCCACGGTGATCGCATGTATTCCTACGGGCAGCTTCAACCACGTGCAAACGCTGCATGCTTGACTAGTTTATCTTGAATAAGTAGATTACCATAACAACCCGATGCACTGATTACCATAGCACAACACATTGCGGTCCAGCACGATAGTGACATCACGGGAAGAAGGTCCATATTTTAGGGCATGTCAAGCGTCGCGCATACCACTCACAAGATGCAATATGATTTGATGGTCGGGTATGGGGTGTGGGTCAAAAGCAGCGAATCTACTACACGCACAAACACGCTTCCTGTTTTTGAAATGTACCTTTTGTTAGGACCCTAGAAAGAACACTTCTCCTTTACAAGTGTCCAGGAGAAATTCATTAATTTTTTCAAATGGAGTGTCACCCTTGAGAGGGTGACACAATATTGTTTTTAATGCAGCCAGCATTAAGCTGATGCCAAGTAACTACTACATTCCCAAGATGGCACAAGTGAGCACATAAGTTATGGGGTTTAGACACATAACCTTCGACACCAGGTTGGGGTTCAAATCCAGTGGCCATCATCAGTTTTTTTTCTTTTCCCCCAACTATTAAATTCTTTTAGCTTTTTTAGATATGAATCAAATAATCACATGAAACTGAAGGATATTTAACTCTTGCTTAACGATTTGTGGCTCTGAAGTATATTTTTCTCATCCAGTCACGCTTTTTCTTTTCGCTAAAGATACTGGCAGTGCTCAACTTAAAGTTTTATGGCTTTACTTTTACAAGTTCAAAATTTGGCAGGTCTTAGAGTCTCTAAATTATGATAAAACCACTTTTAAATCTTTAAGAGAGAACGCTTGGTTGACACTAGTCAGCTAGTTGTATGTGTTGACACTTGTTGACGCTAAATAGCATGACCGTCTTCAGGGGAAGATTTGCTTAAGCAAGCGCAAATGGATGTTTTGTGGTACGATTGCTGGGCAGCTTTCAAAATGCCATAGCGTGCAGAACCATCAAAAAGGTGGAGTGCAATAAGGTCCACGAAGTTGTGCCTTACTGTTCAGGAATTAGGATCCAGGGGCCCCCTTTAGACATGTTAGAACACTCTAGACATGCTACATCACTTTCTAATCATATTAAGTGAGTGAGTTGTTTCCAAATTGATTAATAAGAGTGTAAGAATTCAATTTTTTTTTTAATTCTTCCAAAGTTCCAGGTAAAAATATGAAATTTTCATAGTGACTAATGTTTTTTCTGGGATTTTTAAGGTTTTTTGTGCTGGTCGGTGGGCTGTTTCATCAA
>NW_019091390.1:1230217-1252716 GCF_001949145.1 Acanthaster planci | reverse complement strand
TGTAGTTGGGCCGGCCCAACTTTAGCACTCTAGTTAGGACGGGCCCAACTATAGTTGGGACGGGCCCAACTATAGTTGGGACGGGCCCAACTATAGTTGGGACTGATGCTATAGTTGGGGCATAACAGTAACGTCAACACACCGTCAACACTTACAAAATGCATAGAAAACAGAAAACAAACATATCGAACTGTAATGTATACGCTTAAGAATAATTTCTATTTAATCGAGTTTCCATTTTACTACATTTCAAGGGAAATTTTCACGCGAAAAAATTGTCTCTGAGCAGCGCCGCCGTTCACCGCTATCTTGCCTTCTCATGGCGTCTGGACAGTACCATGGTTCACTGTATACGGGTGACCCCCTGTAACGTAATGGTATGGTTCGTCTGACCGAGAGGCAACATGGCTAACGTCTTTCGTGGCTGTGTGGAGGGTGTTATTTTCGTGAAATAAAACGGCCTCTAACCGCAAATGTCGCTGACAGTTGTTAGCCAAATTGTATTTTTTTAGGCATTATATCGCTATCGAATTGCGTTTCTGTTAACTTAGAACGTGATTTGGGTGTTGACGTTAATTAGTATGACCGTTCACTGTCGCTGTTGTCACCTGGTTGTCGAAAGTTTAACGTCAGAATGTTACTGACATTAACATGATTAACGTAGGAATCATGGAGGTAGCCAATAAATCCATGCTCTAACGTGTCTAACTAGCGTTAGGTCTACATGCTAACCAGCTACCATGGCTACCATAAAGTTAAACAGCAAAGTTAATTTCTTACTTTCCTCCGTCTGCCATTTTGCAGCGTTTCACACTTGTTAGACAATCCTCCGACTTTCAGACCTTCTACTTTGTTCTAGACTTTGTTTCTCTTCTTATTTACACCTAGGCTAGGAGTAGGAGTGAATTTATATGCGCCAGTGTTTTGAGAAATACTCGGTGAGGATGATTCACGTTGCAGCAGAGATAAAAGAATCTGCAGAGCTCAGAGTCACCTCGGTTCACAGAAAAAATGTTACTCAGCTTCAGTAACTAGAACACAGTACCACCGGCATGAGTTATTATTACATGTATTACGTACTACATGTACAATGTACTATCATTTTGTACGCACATTATTGTGTGGAACCACACGTGTAATGACATAGGGAACTCTTGTCAGTGATTTATTATGCTGATTTTATAATAATTTTTAAATATAAATTTTGAATATTACTATTAAATATTACTATTAAACAAAAAATTAATTATTTAAAATAATATTTCTGTTTATTCATTGTCAAAAAATATTTTTCAAAAATTTTTTTTAATAGAAATTTTGTATATACGAGGTAGAAAATAAAGATATATGTAAATACGCAGTCTGGCGAGAGACTGGGACCAGACTGCATCATGTTCAAAACTGATTTGTCAGGGTTGTAAGTCTGGTATTTTCACAAATAGGAGCATTCTGGTTGGTTTGAAGTTATTGTATACTGGATACTAGACAATTGGGCACCTTTTTCCCTGGGCACGACCACGCTACTCGTCACTGATTGTATAATCCACAACCTCGGTCTCACAACGTCATGAGTTTGGAGTGCGGGTACGCAGTGTCCCGGTTCGTGCATGGAGGGCGGCAGTTTTTGCGCAGACGAGCCTAAACCCAAGTAGGGATGATGACTTGAGGGATAATTAAAAATGCACGTCCCCTTAAAAGATTCCCAAGTATCCCAGTCTTTAAAAAATGAGGAAATGCGAATCTTTGAACTTGTTTTTAATTTTACGTGACTTTATTCTGTTTTTGAGTGAGCAGTGCGTGTTTGAACTTATGGAATGAGCTCATATGTGGCCCCAAAAATACGTCACACCGTCACTGACTCCTAAACCTCATCTCTTTCTCTCTTGGTAGACAGTCCTGGCAAATAAAAGGCTTCAGCTTTCCCCTTTTCCAGGTTTCTTGAGAAAAAAATAAAAGGCGGCAAGAATTCAGGAAGTCTCCGAGCTGAGGAAAGAAATCATCATGTCAGCGAAGCGCTGGCTGGCTACTGTATGGCTCCATGATTTTAGTAAGCCTAAGTACTGGGCCTGCGTGGAGACCTACATGCAGCCTGAAGAGGTCTAACCGTGGAAGAGAAGAAATACCACATGATGACAAGTACATGATGACGATAAGCATAAGAAACTGCACTTTCCGCAAACACCGGCGTTCAGAGCACGGCGCACATGAAATCACGGCTTGGGGCCACCGTACACTGAGCTGTACACATTGAACACTGAGCTAGAAGCCTGAAGGAGCTTTAGCCTTGAAATCCACGCCGCTTTATAGTGTTTTCGTGCCGCTTAATATTTCACAGTCCACTTTCACTGAAATTATGTGCCCGTCAAGTCACATGGATTAAATTTGTGTTTGCCAAAAAATCCTGCAGTTTCTAATAAAACACCGATGAGACAGACGCAGTCAATATTTATGCGGGTGTGGGACAAACCTATGGAGGCCCTGTTCGTGATGTGGATACCACAAAGTTGACCGATCTTCAATTTGGACGTCTTCCCCCTCTTTATTTCAGTTTTAGTGACCATAAAGCTAATCGATGATCGCCATATTTCCCAGGGATGATCTTGCCCCCCCCCTTTAAAAAACTCAATATCCTTCCATTCCGTGGGATTTGTGTCACCGGTTACGTAGTACTTAAAGTTGCGGGCACTTCCTAGACATATCTCAACGACAAAGATGTGCGAGTTGATGAATGTTGTTATACCAGCAAATATATAGTGACCAGGATATACTGCCACCATTTTATATTCCCTTTCTGGTGGGAAAACACGTACTGTGAATTGTGAATAAATCCGTACGTTGCTTAAATCGACATGGGCAAATTGTGCTTCATCGTTTTGTTTGTGAGTCTGCCGAGTACTTGCGTTAACCTCATCGAGGCTGGCTTACCTTTTAATAAGAGAGATCAACAGGACGGTGGGTATTCCGTTTGACTGAATTTATCATGTGGCCTATATACCGTACCATTCCAAAACCAGAATGAAGTTGGTAATTGAGGTTTTACAGTTCCTCCCCTCGTTATTAATTTCATACTTTAAAGCGCTCCAGATTCAACGGTTGGGTGCAAAAATCTTCGGTAGTTATTATACACGGGCAAATAAAGTTGTGAAATTTGCATCGTTCTTGTTACTGATTATTGATGGTATCATCTCTGAAACAGGTCACATTTCTTCAGCATGGTGTTAGAATGGTATGATGCCTTGAATTTATTTTGACACCGATTTTTTTTAAAGTAAAAATTGGACGCTTTCCATTTTTATTTCAAAACAGGCCTGCTTTAAAATTTAACTTTTCTCTCCATGCGCTACGCGGGTCCGCCTCTTGAAAGTGTGAGGTGTCAATAACCTGGGCAGCAAAGCACTACGCTACATTGAACCGAAACTACATGGATGTAAACATGCGTGCTTTTACATGCACTCCAAGACTCCTCATTTTGGGAAAGCCGAGATTTTGGCGGCAGATATCGCTCTCGGTAGAGAGGTCTGAAAACAATGGCTCTTTAATCGGCAAATTATGTTGCTGCCAAAGTTTTACAGTGGTAAGTACAGAGCATACTCGGTTCTGGGAATGATGTCAGTTACTCCTTTATGTTTAAACTTTCACGCATGGCAGTTTCTATCACCAATGTTGGCCAAATGGGTAAAATGACGTCATGCACCACCGGCCTGAGTCTCATCGAAAGTGCACGAGCTTACACTGGTTACGGGTGTTACTGTGGATTGGGAGGCGCCGGGAACCCGCTGGATGCAACAGACGAGTAAGCTTCTTCTTTTTTTCAGTACTAGCCTATTGGAGTGACAGATTTTGCGAACATCGATCAGTCGATACAACGTAATCACGCGCTGAGTCAATCTTTTGAGGAACGAGGTTGACACCAGGAGTAACTAACAGAAGCTTTACATGGTAGACATCTTTCGGGGCAGTTGTTTTGTTCCGTGGGGAAATCTCCTTTAAGCATACCCCACGTCACGCAAACCGTTTGTAATTTTCTCCCAGAGAAGGAAAATTTACCTCGTTGAGTCTTCAAGCACTGCTTAACCCTAACCCGTTTTGAGTGTAAATTGAATGATTCAAGACAATTAGGGTTGGAGGTAAGAAACTGCCCAAACAGCCGGTAAATAGGAGAGTGAATTAGTTGATGAAACCATCTCACTTCTTCATTCGCAAGCAACTTTCGGTGGTTGAAATATGCAACCATTCAGTATTCCAGCCGCAATGAGCCATCGATTCTCAAAAAAAAAAGGTCAGATAAGGCGATTTTTAAAGGTTCTTGGGTGGGATTTTCGTGCAGATCTTTAAATCATAACCGATGTACTAAGGTTCATTCTAGTTGAACGTTAGCCAAGATACAGCGAGCTAACCAGTCGTGCTGATATCCTCGATTTCAATTTCCCTCGCAACCGCCAATATTGTCATTTCATTTCATAATTTTATTTATTTCATTTTCAGGATACACGTACAAAGACATTCAATACACAAATTATTTATTTACACAGTTGAACAAAACATAAAGGACGTAACATTTAACCAGCTCCCGCTGAATTTCCCAAAAGAAACCTGGTTTCTGTCGAGGGCTCTCCAACTGGTTACATGGGGAAAGGGAAGCAATTAACATAAAAATTATAAAATGCAAAAACACAAGGAAATAAAAGCAATAGCAACATATCATGAAAAAAAATCAATAAAATAACTTCAAATAGCCCCATCAGTCCCAAATCCTCCGACTTAAATATGGTTTTACATACACCCTGGGGATTTAATAAAGCCAGGAATAAACAAAAAATTGAAAAAAACTGAAATGAGCGTCTTTACTTAAAGTGCACAGGAACAAATCTCCTGTTTTCGGAACGGTTTTGAAGAAAGTTTGCAAACTGTATTTTCCATTCTATGTTTTCTCATGTCAGCGTTCCTTTCTCTCTTTCTCCATTGTCTGAAGCTGCTGTTACTTTCATGACAAATGCTACGACCAAAGTCCATGCTCGTACCGACAGACGTACACCATCCGCTACCAAATGACCACGAGTTCGTGTGGGAGCGACGATGCAACCGTGACATGCAGTAAGACATCAAAAAATTGGAAATTCAATTTAACCCTAACATTCCTGAATCCTCCAATGTTAATATGATTTTGCACACACGTAGGGAGTTAGGGTTAAAGGAAGATTGGTGAATTTTTCTTATACACTCCTCTTCAACGTACGAAACCATTTTTGGCCTGCAGCGGGGGTTATTTTTTCAGAAAAGAATTTTCCACGCTTTTCTGGACCTATTTCCGCAGCTACGGTTGTATCATTCTTGTGACATTGAGTCTTGTGCCAAGAGTGACGGCACAGTTTGCTCATGAATATTGGTATTCGATATAGCATAAAAAACAAAAAGGTACAAACACAGCTTCAAATAAGCGAAACAAAAAGGTGCTGAAAGTTCATGTGTACCAATGTACCAAAAGTGTGCTGTTTTTCATTCACATTTTAGGATGTCAATGATGTGATAACGAGACACCTAATGTGTAAATTTCAGTCAGAGATTTGGGAGGTTTTTTCTGCAGTTCCATCTCATGCAAGTTTTACTGGAAAAAACCTGATTACCGTTTCAGAGACAGCCTCGGACTATCCTGGGTATGATGGAGACGAGAAGGAATGCGCTCTGACGATCTGTAACTGCGACAAAGATCTCGCCTACTGCCTCGCGGAGGCACGGTCAACCTATAACGAGGCTTATCGCAACTGGAGCAACTCCGAATGCTAGACCTTGGACCGACTGATAGCCACCCTCCCTGTCTCATAAAGGAACGTGCTATTTATTTGCATCATGCAGCTAAAAAAAAAAAGACGATACCGATTTTATTCTCTGCTCCCTTAATTTTTATGAAAAAAAATTAAGCCTATATCCAAAGTGGAGGGTTGAAGTAGCAGGGTCCTTGCAACAACTTTTCTTTCACATTTTGAATATCTTTCTGCTAATTTAAATGTATGAAAACCGTCACCTTTTATTAACTTTAGTGAAGAGTGCACACTTTGGAAGATTTCAGTTTGACTCGTGCTTTTCCTTTCTAAGATTTCAATTTGACCCATGCTTTTCCAGATCATGGATGACAATGATCGTTGTGATGTCATCTCAGGAAGACCCTGTTTATTTGGGGTGTTCTGTTCAAATAACCTACATCCATGTACTGTCATCAACTGAAATAGTATCCAGTCCCAAAAAGAGAAAACTGAATGCAACAAAGTCTCAAAAATTCTGGCCGAATATAGTACTGAAATATCTATAACAGCACGACTTCTTCCTGATTTAACATTAAATTGTTTGCTTAATATAAACATACAGAACTAGTTACATCGGCAAAAAAGTATTTTTGAAGTATCTAAAAATGCCCTTAAAATTATGAAATTTCAAATTAATGTTAAATGGAACACAAAATTGCAAGATAAGAATCACGCTGTGTGAACTATTACATTACATACTGTTAAATCAGAAGAATTATTCGAAAACGCAACCTTAAATCATATGCGTAATTTATGCGTAATTACAGTCTATTCAACGTTGAACTTGACACCCTGTAAGAAAAGGCTGAAATCTGAATACTAGTAGCTCCGTACATCAGTTGAATACATGTACAATTCTTCAGTAGGTACAAGGAAGTATATCGTCGCAGTGCATTGTTGTACTTACACATCAAACTCGTGAAACAATTGTTTCAAAATTCTCTTTAGAGTTTCATTAAATATACAATACAATAAATTATTTAAAACAGGTTTGTACGAATTGATTGCTGCAATCATCGAATTAAAGTCTACACAGCAGCTTTAAACTGGAGTAGATTTGAAATTAATATGTACATCAATGTTTACTTGGACGAAATATTAAAACAAAATTTAAAATGTCATGCACACCTTTGGTAAAATTTATCGTATAAACATGGCCTTACCAATAATGTATCGTCGTAGGGGTATATTTTATATATCTTGAAAATGAATTGGCTAAGATGTAAACTCTGATAAAACTTATACTGTCTTTAAACAAGGTTCTGGATAAAATGTGTGACCAATCGGTCAACGGTCTTTAAAGACAAACATTTTAAGGAAAGCATTTTATACCTATTTACAAAAGGAGTACAAATTTGTGGAATCACAAGAGCGGGAACTGTACAAAACTTCTTGATATAATTTTTTTTCTTTTTGTAATTATGATGACTAGATGTGAATTTGAGGCGTGGAGGCATATTACTCACAGTGGAGCCATCATGCGGATCAAACTTGACCTTGCTCGGCCATCAGAAGATCCTAGGGTCGCGTTGCTCGTCATTTTCGTTCAGAATGTCACGAGACAACATGACTCGTTTCATTACAACGTCCATCTCCCACTTCTGGTGGTGGGGTCCCCGACGGCACCCTTCGGGGCGCCGCCCCTTGGCCGCCAGCGTGTTGCAACAAGACCAGTAAAAGTACTGCCTGTAGGCGGAGCGCTGGTATTTGTTCAGATGTTCGTGCTGCCAGCGGTGCCACACGAGTGGTGGGACGGGCGGCAGCGGGTGGAAAGTACACTCGTTGCCCGTGTGAGCTTCGGCGCTGTAACCCTGCCCGCACGAGAAACAACTCAGCCGCTGACTGTCGCCCTGGTAGGGACTGACGGCGAAGAACGTCTCCCTCAGGAAGTTGTTTTCCCGTTTGAGTTCGGCGTTTTCGTCTCTCAGTTGCCGGAGTTCGGCCTCCCACAGCTGCAGAGTATTGTTCTGTGCGTTGTGCTTGCGCTTCAACTCGGCTAGTTTGGCCTGGTAATCTTTCTCCATCTTTTCCCTCTCTGCCTCTGCCTTCGCTAGGGCGACTCTGACCTGCTGTATGCGCTCCTCCTGCGCCGACTTCACTTGATCTCTCTCCCGCGCGATAGCTGCCCGCTCTGTTGCCATAGCGTCTGCGTAGGCCTCAGCTTCATTTTTCCTCATCTCTAAAAGCACGATCCTCTCATGATCCCTCCGCGAAGCTTCCACCTGCAGCTTCAACGTTTGGACCTCCAACCGTGTCGAGGCCTCTCTTTCCTCCAGTTCCTTGAGCTTAGCGCTCAGTCTCTGTAGCACCGTATCGCAAGAGTTTAATTCAGAAGGCCTACTTCTACCAGGGCTTTCCTCATCATCTTCCTCATTGAGATACTCAGGAAAAGTACTCTCGACAGGTTGATTCCGACTAAAACCTGCCATTGTTTCTGTTGATCTATATTTCACAGGGAAAAAAATTGAAACTGACCGTTTCGTACATATTTTCATCCATACTGAGTAGAAAATGATAAATTCCACTGTAAATGCAAATAACAATGACACCTCTCAGTGACACAATTACACTGATTACATTTGTTCGTGACTCTTCGTAAACGTCCATAAGAGCTATGGTTTCCACATTCCCAAAGCATATTTCTAAAAACGATT
Source organism: Acanthaster planci (assembly GCF_001949145.1). The sequence continues at coordinate 1,244,261 of NW_019091390.1, read as the reverse complement.
ATTTCATGCGTAAAAGAATCCTCAACCCCTCCCCCTTAAAGTCTTAGTACTGTTTCTGAGTGCTGGCACTTTCCATTCCTTTGTCCGCAGGGAGCCCCCCCTCCCCTCCCGGTTCAGATGGGTCATAAAATGCAAAGACTAACTTCACTTATCCACAGCCAGGGGTGTGACGGGTCAGAGAATGGAAGGGGGCCAAAGCTCCCCTGACCGAACAAGCCTAGCTAAAATCGGTCGAGTTCGGATATTCAGGGAGAGTCACATGTCGAGGAACAGCGTGCAGTGTTTGCGCAAAACGTGTGGTGGCATAGAACTGATGACGCAATCGAAACGGTGCCCGGGACCGTGTCTGTACGTGTCGCTGGTGTGCAACTTCTGGCCACGGTGGGCGTGTTTTAAACGTCCTCAACTTAAAAACTGCTCCGAAAAGTTAACATTAAATACCTCATAGCTTTCAGGCGAGACGTCTCGTAATACCTGGCCGAGGCCTGCTGCCGAACGTCATGAAGAAAACATGGAGACACGAATGTTCAAAGCATGTGAAGGTTCTACCGACTTCACTCTTGTCACCAGGAAGCCCAGTATAAGTACCTGCAATGCACGCTGTCTGCGGCAGGTACACAATGGTGTACGGGTGTATATGTACGTGCACGGGGCCTTTGACGACTCGGCTTTCCCCCACCACGGCGCCTCTCTATTATTTGAGGACAATAAACCCATCCAAGCGTTTACCTTAACTCACCGTTTGACCGAGTCTACCTCTCTGTAGCTCATTGACGATTGAACAGAATGGCGGTAAAAATTTAGGGAATTCCCACTATGCCTTTTGGAGGATGTTTATTTCTGACCGGTTGATGAGTAATGTTTTCCACTGCGTGTCTGGGATTTTTTTCTGGGATTTCAGAGGAGAGAAATTTGGATTTTTAAATGCGAAATGGACAAAAAGATGGATATCATGCTTTTTTCAAGCATCTATATTGAGACACCGGTAACTTCATGTCTGTCATAACTATTGACAACAGTAAACATTGCCATTTATTTCACCTTTGTCTTCTTCATTCTTTGAAAATGAACCTTTTGTTCTTCAGTTTATATTATGTTCGTGCAAAGTCATGTTGATGTATTTAGGCGTTTATGCTAATACCAATGAGCGGAACTGTGATGTCATTTTACGGGGAAATCCCTGAGTGTCGCGTTGATTTGAGCACAAACCACTCCTTGATGATTTTCACATGTTGCTGTTTTGAAACTGTTTTTCTTTGGGGACTCGATTCTATTCTGTTTGAATATGGGTATAGGTTATAAACAAACAAGCAACCCTTCCTCGGAAATATGTTCAGTAAAATGTACTAGAAAACTCTGGTTCCGAAATTCAAACGTAAAAGCACCATAAACTGGACAGTGTCTTCATGGGGAAGGTGTGAGCGAGGACTAGATCGTCAACTATAGTTCGACTAACAACGCTTGAACGATGGATAGTTTGAACTATTTAGTCAACCATTGGAACCAGACCCTGGGGCATGGTCGCACCACTGGTTATCAATAGCCGAATCGATTATTATTACCAAGGGAACAATTCACTCGATTGTACGAGGTTTCAATAACCATGTACGCGACGAGAATCGCAACCAAGGGTGAAATGTGAGTAACGCTAAAAATGTTTTAATACGCCGACTGGGTCGCTGGAGTCAGGCAACTTGATTTAACTCGCCTTCAGTTGATTGGCACCCCGGCAGTAGCGCCCTCAGTTGCCCAAAAGCTTTACCGTAATTCTAATGGTTGAATAAAAGCGGTTACTTTTCAACACACTCCAACCGACAAAGAAATGAACTTGTTTGCACACATTGAAACACATGCAATTCATAAAAAGTTTTCGATTTCTGTTACTGGAGAAAAGTATTTTGTTTCTACACTACAAGAGTGTCTTTGAGAACCGTTTTTCGAGGTCCCCTACAAGAAAAAAAATCAAATCACGTGGACAGCGTTGCGTTAACACCGTAGTCATGGTCCAATTTAATTAAGGTCGTTGTTCGTTGCTAATATTTCTGAGCAGTAGGCTTAAGATTTCCAGTAACTCCGTTCATGGATGTTGCCAGAAAGCTGCATGGCTCTCTCTAGGAAGCGTGTCAAAGATCGTTAAACGATACCACATTGACAAGTCCAGGCTAGAGTTCACTCCAAAGTATTTTCATGCAAACTAGGGTTTTCACCCTCTGTCCATTTTTTCCCTTTTTTTCCTTATATTTTAACATTTTCCAGGGGAAAGCTCAGTGACTCTATTCGCAACTCTCAGACCACATGGAGAATACAATTAGAATATGCACCTCTGTCAAGTAGAACTAATATTATTAACCAGTACAGGTTAGCACATCATGCTTTTAAACTTCACATTGTAGACCGTCCGAGCTCTGAAGAAAAATTACTATTTACCTCTCTCACGGATTCTGAGAATCACTTTATCTTTTTGAACTAAAACTATTATCTCAGTCCCTATAGGAAAATTCTTCGCTCCTTAGCGTATTACCTCAGTGACTGCTTAAAAATCTAAGTTCAAAATTTGAAGTTGACCTAATGTGTAATATTTTACAAACCAATAATGTGAGATTCCTTTGAAGAGCTCGTTTGCGCTAAAAAGTAATTCAATGTACAAACTTGGAAGGTGTTACGCCTTTAGATTACAGAGATGCATTGTATTACATTATATGCTTGCCAGTACGGCTAGTATTGCTTCAATCTCGTGTACATTATCAGCCAGCTGTTTTTTTTTTCAAAATTTATGAGAGACCAATTGCTCTGTAACCAAACACAAGTAACTCATCATTAAACACCATAATTAACGTGAAGTGTCTTACTTTAATTTGTGAAAAGAAATCTTCTTTGGATGTTACAAGGCCATATTTGATTCTTATAAGAATGGTTAGAGACACTATAATGTTAAATGTCGAATGAAAAGAACGCCATCAGCCTTGCAGAAGTATGGCCTAAGCAACAGGTGGGCGCTATTTGAAGTGGTGGATTTGAAGCAAAGACAAAACCAAACAGCGCCCTCCTATTGTGTCCGCCATACCTCTAAAAGGCTAATATGCCTTGTCAAGGTTACAGAAAAGACTTACTTTAATTCAATGTATGCAAAGTAAACTATATTTGGCGCCAGACCGGGCCTAAGCTACAGGCCTACTACAACTCGATACACAGTCGTGCTTCTTCGTTACTGCTATATGCCTAGCATTTGGAGTTGCTCCAGTTGCGATAGGCCTCGTTATAGGTTGACCGTGTCTCCCTGAAGCAGTAAGCGAGGTCTTTGTCGCAGTTACAGATCGCTTCAGCACAGTCCTTCTCACTCCCGTAATACCAAGGATAGTCGGAGGCTTTTTCTGAATATAAATGCAAAAAAGATCTCCTGTTTTGAATTCGGGATCAACCGATGATATAATCATATGTAAGCCTAGGCTGTGACAAAAAAACGCGTGCGGTTTTTTCAATGTACTAAAACTTCCTGAGAGCAATTGAGAATTTGTCCGTTGAGATAACGGAATAACTAATTCAGACCCAAAACCTGATGCTGAAAAATTTGGACCGGGCGTATGCAAGATGATATTGGGTAGAGTTGGTCAAGAAATAAATTCGGTATTGTCGTTTCCATGTCTTCGAATCCGCCTGGAGCAGAAGCACCCACCTCATCAAATGAAAAGAGCCAGGCTGGTGGGGGAGTATTCATTTTGTAGCGGTGCGAAAGTAACGCGTTCATTTCATAGCCGTTTGTTAATTAATGAACCAACGAAGTACCAGTTCCCATCGGAGGAGCCTGGGTTGCTAAGAAAATTGCGCCCTCTCTTGGTCCAGCTCGGGGCTCATTACTTACTGCACGTGATGGTTGCATCGGCGGTGCCACACGAACTCACGCTCTTTTTGTAAGGGATGGAGTACTGGAACACGTTGATGGAACATGGACTATGCGTGTAGCAGTTGTCGTGAACGTAACAGCAACTAAGATGAAAGGACAAAAATCTGAAACCAATCAAATTACAGTTGTCGAGAAGAGGGCTCGTTACTGCGCTTTCCCAGATCACATAATAATGGTCCCAAACTTGATTCAATCTCTGCTTAAATTTCTTTTTAATTACAGGGTCTCAATCAAAGGAAACGTCTTGTAACACTTTACCACATTTTAGTGTTCATCAATAAGTATATCATTGCTATAAGTAGGCCTATATGCAAATGACAAAAATCACACCGAGAAGTATTTATATGCTTTAATACAGATAATTTTATGCGGAAAAAAGTTAAGCCTTGAAATATCGCTGGGACCTGTGTATATGACGGAACAATGATTTTTAATGGTTTATCACTCCTCAAGCTGAAGTTTTGATATCTACCCTGAACACCAAATGATGAAAAGTCGATAAAGAATATGAAAATTCCTGGGTTAAGAGCATGGCTGTTGGTATCAAACTCCTTTTCAATTTTCCAGAAGTGCAGTGCAGCGAAGAAGTAAAGTGCAGGGCTTGCAAGTGGCACTTAGTTATTAAGTCGATCGGACCAGTGAATCTTTAGAGTGGTTATTCTTTTAACTCCGGGTATATGTATTGTCAACAAAATAACACAAATGGGCTACATCTTGCTCTAAATGCTGTTTTATTCTTATCACGGGTTCTGCTTTGGCTGGATACAACGAAGCGTGCCACCTGTTCTTGTTATCGATAAGTTATTATAGGTGCGTTTACAACCTTGATCCAAGATCATTTCTGAGAAGTCAACCAAATTTCATCTCGCCTTTCCATTTGAAATGGAAGTATCAATACTCCCTCCTTTAGTCTTTGTACCAATGTCCCCCGCATGATGGAATATTATCAAATTATGAGGGTATCAGTTTTATAGCATGACCTTGATAGTGGCCCTTGCGACCTGTACGTGCTCTAACAAATATGCTGGTATGAAAGATTCAAGTTTTGGTTAACCTCCATAATCTGCGCTGGAAAAAAAAATCACGGTTACTCCAATGGACTAATTGATTGGTCGGTTTGTATGACACGTACTCAACCTCGTTGCGTGGGCGAAATACGTAGTCGCACACTGTGGTCGAGTTCGGGCGGCGTGTTCTTGACACGGGTTTCTTGGTCTCGCGCTCGAACGGCGGGAACACGACTCAAGAACACTGTTCTTGGAACAGGATCACACACCACCTCCTCGTCAGGGTTTTCCAGGAACACACGGAAAAACTCGTGAGATTTAGATTTTTTTAAAAAGCTGCAAAAAGTAGAGAGACGGCTTCCAAAGACATAGACCATGTAGAAAATGGGAAGTTTTGGAAAATTAACATTAATTATTTTCCTTAACACAGAAATGAATGTTCCTGTCTTTATAGAAAAGAATTCATCCCATCAAAACCTTAACTCTCGAATAACGTACATGGACGCCGCCATGTTGCATGTTGCTTATGATAACCGGTTGTTTGTTCCCGGCGTCCGAGCGGCCGACCCACGAACAATAAATCGAGCTGTTCGTGAACATACGGGAACAAGCCGCCCGAACTCAGCCAAGGTGTCAATAGGTGTAGCAATAGCCACCCGACGCTCGTTTCGTACCGTACGTGACATAGGGTTACATAGCTACCAAGCACTCTGAAGAGTAATTGAGAGGCTAGGACTTTGTAAATGACGTATTCCACAACGTGAGGGAATGAGAAGGGAAAATTTGTGATCGATAAATTACCGCGACACCGATGCCGCTCACTGAGACAGTAATGGAAGCGTGTGGGTGCCAACTGCAATTTTTTTCGAGGTTCTAGTTACCAACTCGAGGTAATATATGGGACTCCCCCGCCGGTTGAGATATTGGCCGCGGCGGTATATCACTTTGACGCCGCTGCAAGAGCGTATGGCGCCTCGAGCAGAAGTACCCCTCATCGGTTGTAAAGAGCCATGTGGAGTGTTCATTTTCTTGGTAGTGATGAGCCGAAATGCGTGCATTTCCCAGTCTTTCGTGAACCAGAAAAGTTCTGTTCTGACCAAAGGAGCTTCTGTTGCTAAAAACAAATTGCGCCCCCTCTTGATTAAATTGGAGGCTCATAAGTAGCTTCGACGAGATTTGGAGTCACAGAATACTTACTCTCTGTGGCGAGATGGTGACTTGAATTTTTCTCTTGGCATAATTATGGCATTTATACGCATCCGTAGAGAGCATTCCCAACACTTATTAAAATTGCCGATGTATCGTTCGCGCATGCAAGGTCACGTTAATGTTTTTATTGTTCCCCAAACTGTGAATTTTAAATGTTGCATGAGAATAGTTACAACCGTTCCAGAACCGTTCGAGGAACATCTGAAATCTGGAAAGAGACGTCTTACGTGTCTGTTGCATCCAACGGCGTCCCGGCCCCTCCTAAGCCGCAGTAACACCCGTAATGATTGTATGCTAGTCCGCCCTCGATGAGATTCAGTCCGGTGGTACACACGGCTAACTCTCCCAGTTGATAGAAGGCGTTGGCAGTAATTGCTACATGTTGGTATCAAAAAAGAAAGAAGTAATAGCTTAAAGAAATATAATTCCCATAACACTGGACACTGGGGAATTCGGACAGGTGTTAATCCCCTGCAACGGAATCAGAATGTTCTGTGCGTGTGGTTAGGTTGCGTCAATTGAAATTCGTCCGTTATTAATGTAAAGTTTGTGGAAGGTTTATTTGCATGGGGAGGAAATCCCAATAATTTGTAAGGTTCTGATTGTCCAAATGCAAACAGACTGCAAAATTGAAGTCCATCCAGAATCAAGTTTTCAGGAGGGGTGAACTTTTTGGGGGGGGGACAAAATGTAATGGTAGTCCCGTATGGCCTTTGTGAGGGGGTGGAGCTATACATTGAAAGGCTTTTTACACGTTTTTTTGAAGGAATAAAATAAAATAAACCAAGGTAGCCTTTCAGTATTGAATAACTTGATTCCTGTCACAGAGGGGGGATGTGGCCCCCTTCAACTCATCTGTCCTTGAAGTTTAAGAATGGCGACTGACAACTACAGAAGTTTCGATTAAAAATAATGTAATGAGCAACGACTCCTGGGACAAAAGAAAACGAGATTAACCGCCGGATAGGGCCGACAGACGTCACAAATAGTCTGCCATTAAAAACAAAATGATCTAATGCTATATCTGGAAACGATTTCAATGATTTCGAATTTACTCACTGCCCTGTTCAGCTCTCTCATTAACAGGCACTCCATCCGCGACAGAGATTAAGCGGGTGCTAGAGAAGCACACAAACAATACGACCACAAACAATTTGTCCATAACGACCGACTCTGCTCATGTTGCAGTATCATCTGAGAGGGCAAATGTGTGTGACAGTAAATATAACTGTGGTGGGCGGAACATTCTGGCTTTTACTGCCGGATAATTAAACCAGGAAAACATGTCGAAGGTTCTACAGGTCTCAAACTTTGCTGGTAGGTATAACCTTCATTTGCAAGGAATGACTTGAATAATTAACAGCAAAATTTTGTTCTAGAGTGAGAGTGTCTGTGTCAATTATTAAACAGTTAATCTGTCACTGGTTATTTGTATTCAAATGACATGGAAGCATCGTAAAATGCAGCAGCACATTGGTCGAGGATGAAAAGTGGGTATCAGTATGGCAAATTCTGTCCGAAATCTCATCTTCCACCTTCGATTCTGAGATGTGTTCTTATATGCTTTTTGGGCTCGTTTCTCTGTCGATTACCACCGTTTTGCCTGCTTGAATCGAAGCGTGAGTTCCAATGTTTAATTTGTATATACCGGCCCACTGTAGTCAGCAAGCACTTTTGCAGCAGGTTTTGTATCTTTCTTTTCTATATGTTGGTCTCCGTCGACTTAACTGACGTATCAGGTACCTCAGGCGGGGCCCCGGAACCCCTTCGTCACTGATATAAAAGTGAGACTACGCGCACTTCCTAGAAAGCGTCGCTTGCTGGAACCTGTGCCGATTACTGCACTATTTCGCTAATAATCCTGGCTGAAGCTTGCTCACGGTGAAGCTTTTCTGTCGACGAACCATTGCAGAGGGAGTGGGGGGAGGACCACATACCGTTGTAATCCAGAACGCTGGGAGAATTACTTGCATGGCCGGCTGCGGCTAGTAATGGCACGTGCGTCTACGGGTTATAGATTTAATTAAGCCGCTACCTGGAGGTTTCCAGTCAAATATACGGCTGCTGGTCATAACTATAATGTACATGTAATTCGAACACGGAATCAACCAAAGTCGTCCGCCGATCTGCGGGAAGGGCATTCACGCAAAAGCTGAAAGGCTGTCATGGCTGAATGGGGGTTTTATATGGGGCTGGGGCATCAAAGACGTTCTGTGTTGAGGTAACTTTCACTGTCTTAATATCGGGAATAGAATTTGAGGTATTTTGAAATGTACCAAATTTCTTTTTATATCTATAAAGCAATCGACTTACTTGCACAAACACGACATACCGAAGAACAACATTGTGAAGAGCCGATTTATGAGAGCAAATCACCCTGCGTTTGATTTTTCAAGACACTTCCAGCGATATTGGCTTTGCTTTGAATTTACACAAGAGTCCGTGTACTGTGGTTGCAGCCTGTTCCCTTTTTATTAAGTCGTGTACAGTTTGAAGTCGCGGTCGAGAGATTTGGACTGCACCCTCTACTTAGCTTGATGTGCACCCTAGTGTGCGATAGCGCCCTCGCTTGACACGAAATGGACACCTGGACTTGATGTCCTGTGTACCTCCCAATTCAATAAAACGCAGACATATGCTTTTGTTAATACGATAAATGTACGTTAAAGTTTTAATCAGATAGATTATGCCCGTGTTATAGTTTCCTTTTGGTTCCCGACTGTATCTTAACGCTTGGGTAAAAATCAATTCCATAATTCAATTCAATTCGTTCTACGTAAACTAATCGTAGAAAATAATATGATTATACTTGGACAAATAACCTCTGTATCCTGAGTTCTTTCATAGGTTCATTATTTTGATGTTGAAAGAAACAGGCATTTAATTTGAACTCGATGAAATGAAAATAACACATAGTCGCAAGGCATATCTTATGTCTGAATATGGCTCCAGTGCTAGATCGGTTGTTAATTGTGTTGAAAGTTTTGATTATAGCAATGTCAGAACGAGAACGGTCTTTTTCTAAAGGTCGCTTAATAATTATTACTTTTTAAAAGTCAGGGCCTTTTCTCTTCCCTGTGTTGTCCAAATCTTTGCTCGCTCTTTCATGATGAATAATTTACAAAAAAATTGTATATTTTCCGGATTAAATTACCATTTTGCCTTCCAATTCAAATGTTGGCCAAGAAAAGTTTTTGTACTGCTTACAGCAGATTCCTCGTCTATGATTATGCGGCTAAAAGCTTCGTTCCCCGACTAATTTGTTCCTAATGCTTTGAACAGAAATCTCGAATAATTCTGCTAGTTTCTACATGGTTTGAGGATGGTCATCATTGGTGTTGTAACAATTAAGCGGTTCTTTTAATGATAGGTCAGTGGCGCTCCCGGGTCTTGGGTCCTGCTGAGGGTAACATGAGTTTTATTTTCCAAAAAAAAGGACGGTCCAATGGGAGACTTTGAGACGGTGGCGACAGACAAGCTGGTCCTTTTCCGCGATTGTGCCCGTGCTCATAACTGACACGCATGCCCACATCAACCAAAAAGGTCCGTTGTGTCTGTCGCCACCAAGCGTCTCAAAGTCTCCTTTTTTTCTTTTCACCCATAACGATTCGAACATGCTGCACTTTCAATCCCCAAACAAATAGCAACGTGTCCCCATGGTGTTCCGTCCCCGCTTGATTCGCCACTGAGAAAGACTCTTTCACATCCCGACGTACGAGTTCGATATTATATTTCATAGGCAGGAACGATAAAAACGCTTGGTCCATCTAGATTTCTTGCGACGGGTTATTACCACAAGAGGGCTGTGCATTCTCTGCACCCGGCACATTCTTTGAAGGTGGTATAAAAACTTAGCAAGATAAAATCCACTTTTATGATCCTGCAAGGCTCTGATATTTGATACTTTGGCCTCCAAGTGAATGCTGTTGTCTGTGTGCATGCAAGGGCTCCTAACGGTGTAAAGAGATGTGTTACCAGTGCCGTTGCTATAGTTGATTCATAGCGTCTGGTTTGGTGGTATGAGTGCGGCACGACGTATCTATACTAGGACACTCCCTCACCCGTGAAATGGTATCAAGCCCTCGACTTCTCTACATTTTATTTTGTACTCGCGTCACTGGTATACTGAAATAACACTCATTTACAATGATGACTTGATTTTTTTTTATAAAAGAGTTTTTTCTGAGGCCCTCGCTTGGGAAATAATGTTCAGAAGGACGTGTGACCGCTTGGTGGCGCAGTTACCGTGTTTCGTGTGACACCGAGGCTGTAACTGGGCGTGGCGTCATTGCAGTTGGCCAGGGTGCCTGTTTCGGAAGAAGACCCAATAAAGTTTGAAATGACACGTATTTGACTTCATTTGACGTCTCTGGATTCTCTACGCTGTTATAAAACTTCTCGCCCTCTTTAAGTCTTCATTTTGATTAGCCATTGTTCTAACGCAATACAGTATGCACTTCGAGCACAAGCACCCCCTCATCAGTTGAAGAGAGCCAAATTGGTGGAGAGTGCCCATGCTGTTGGAAGCGATACCGTAATCCGTACATTTCACAGTCGTTTGTGAACCAGAAAAGTGCAGTTCCCACCACTGATCTCCATGATAAAGTCTTCAAAATGAAAATCAATGGTTACGATCAATAGGGCCTCCGTTAGTAGGAAAACTGTACCTTCTCTTGGTCCATGCTCGGGGCAATATACTTCCATGTTTCCGCGCACGGAATGGAGATGGCTTATGGGCCCCGTTTTTTCATGTACATGTATATTCGTTATTAGTGCTTCGTATCAGTTTAAGGCTTGTTCTAGCCAATAGGGAATCGGGAATAAGTTGAAGAAATATGGGTGGTTTCAGCATCATGAAGATAACTGTGATATCACAAATCTTAGGAGTCACTGTTATTTCTCCCGATCCCAAACTTCAAGTCAATTTTCCATTTTGCCGGAGCTTATCACGAAAACTAAACACAATAAAACGACTGAAGAGGCGTCAAGCAATCATATTTCTTACGAATTTTTTCGGCATAATATAAATGTTTTTCTACCAACAAAATCTAAAATCATTGAGCTTTGGGGTTATCAACTACAGTAAGAAAAAAGTAGTACCAGAAAAATCATATTTAAACTTTGGAATGGTATTTTTATTCCTTTTTTCAATAAATAAAATATCTTTAAATATCGGCTTACATTTTTATCAATGGGAAAAACAATACAATACGAATTTGTGTACAATTTCCAAATAAAGATAATGACGAAATAACGTATCACCGTGGCTAGAATAAATGCCGAACATTACAATCCACACTGATTCAAAAACTCCGAGTACAAACATGAATAAAACTGGAGAAAAAAATAACTGTATGACATAAGAACGTATCTATGTTTTCAAGAGGGAAAAAACGTGATGCTGAACTCCAACGGATATAAAACGTCACCTCTCACTTATCACTGCATCTTCTTCAAATCTTCGGGGGTAACAGTTCACTGTAATTTGAGATGCCTTCCCTCCTGGTGTTAATTCCACAATTCAACAAATGAATTGAATGAATTTGTACAAAATTGAATTGTCACAATGTTCCAAAGCACATTCGTACCGTTTCATAGTTTCGTTCATTTTCTCATAATTTGGAGGCGTGCCAAGAGACATTTCAAAATCTGAGATGTCAAGCGTATACAAAATTGTTTTCCGTTGTTTTCTTAGATGCTTCACTTTCAATTTTTATCTTTTGCAGATCGTTTACAGATTTTTATCTTTTGTCGAAGTTAATTGTTATTAAAAATGACAATAAAGTGTTCGTTTTAGTACAAGCTCATCGTGTCAGGGCGTGGTGGGCCACAACTGGTTCCCACTATGAATGAGATGACAACTTTTAAATATAAATTGGAATCATACGAGCTTAAAAAGCCAACTCTGAAAAAAAGTTTCTGGCGATAATATGGCCTTTTTTCCCAATTGATGAGGAAACCTTGTTTTATCGCCTCAAAAAGAGGACAGATCCCTAGTTGTCGTGGTAACCACCACACCCTCCGAACTAGCTAGTAAGTATATAAAAGAAACCAGTCACCGAAGTGGTGCGATAGCAAATCGAAGTCTCCAGATTCACGAATATTTTGGCTGGAAATCCGCGCCATGTTCAATATACACTTTGTTTAAACCTGATTGTAGACGTTCTTGACGCAGTAGCCTGGAATGCAGATGTCTGTTTCTTGATGCGTTTTAAATGAAGTACAAAACTGGTTATCGAAAGATTCATCTTAGTCGGGATGTAAAGCCCGATACAATAAAACACCATCCCACACCGTATCTCTTAATAATGATACGTTATCTCTCAATAGTTACCTCATAAACAATTTCAATAGATCTGTATAAGTTATATAAGGCTAAACCATGTTATAAAATATCTTAAATATCTTGCGCACTCATAAATACACATTTTCCCCAAATCAGGAATGTAAATCGCTCTTTTCCATCTTTTGGTAATCTCTTAAACTTATATGCTCTACGTATATATTCTTATGTATAAAACAAGGAAGATTGTGTACATCTGATTGCTCCAACAAGAGGCGGTATACTTTGTAACTTGTAAAGTGCGAAGTGGCATTAATTAAGCGAATCTTCAATTGACGTCTTCGCTAGAAAACAGTCTACTCAGAGGTGAACTTCAGCTGCATTCTGCAGCCTCGTTCAAAAAACAGGTTACCCCTCAGAAATATCCGATGGGGGAAAAGACTTCGTGTTATTCTTCCGATATATAAGTACAAAATAATCAAAACAGTTAAAGATAGGAGTAATTAACACATTCATCTGTGCATAGGATAAACATATAAGTTTCTCTGATTCATGCAAACTTCACCAAGACACCTTGATCTTAATTCGCTTTTTTGGTCAGTGTATCAGAATCTTTTTTTCCTTTGTTTTGTTAGAAATTCAGACAAACTTGCAATGCTCTTTGCATCCGGCCTGCGGATACACTTCTTTTCTTGCATTATATTCGATCCGATTTGTGTCACCGTTTGCAAGCTCGCATTGCTTTCTTGGTAACAACTTGTCTGGACCGCAATTCTTACGCGCATGCGTGCTTAAGTCAGCTGTCGTGGCAACAACTGAAGGCATTCACACGCAACTGGCTGCGCCGCGGCAAAGATCGATGGTTTCAACAGTTCTCGGGAAAAAATAACAACCTTTGAAGTCACATCACCGTGCACTTGCCCTTCAGTTTCTCACGCCTCTTTTGGGACTTGGACTTTTTCGTCTCCAAGTGGAGGCTCATGGTCCGTCGCTTCTCCAACTGAAGCAGGTCCTGGAACAGCTCCTTGACATTGTAGTTTGTCTTGGCCGACGTCTCCAAAAACGCACAGCCCCAAGACTTGGCCTGCTCCATGCCTTCCTGTATGGTCACCTCCCGGTTAGCATCGTCGCACTTGTTGCCCACCAGCATGATGGGGATGCCATCGATGTCACCTTTGACCTCGCTGATGACGTCATAGATGGGCTTGAGTTCCTCCAACGACTGCCGGCTTGTGATGGAGTAGACGAGGATGAAGGCGTGGCCCTTGGAGATGGACAGGCGCTGCATTGCTGGGAATTGGTGCGAACCAGTCGTGTCTGTGATCTGAAGTGTGCATACATTCTTATTGCAGCTGATGACTTGCCTGTAGGTGTCCTCTATTGTAGGGATGTAAGTCTCTCGAAAGGTGCCCCGGACGAATCGCAGTACCAAGGAACTTTTCCCAACTCCCCCGGCTCCAAAGACCACTACCCGATAGTCGTTGCTCTGTTCAGGCATGACGCGTAAACGGATGCTCCGATCGCGTGGTAACTGCAAAAAACAGACACAAAAGAGGCGAGAAATATCAATTTGGCGATCGAACAAACAAGTTTCGCACGAAACTTCAGAGGGATCAATATGCCACTCCAAAGAGATCACATGCT
>NW_019091390.1:1215940-1229383 GCF_001949145.1 Acanthaster planci | reverse complement strand
GGCGGGTTTCTTCTTTCCAACACAAAGGTACATTTGATATAAATATTGGTTCTGTTTGTTGATTCAATACCCCCCCCTGACTCAGTGCCTCTTAGATCTACCTGGGAAAAAAGACCTTTGTAGCCAGTCTTCTGGGGGTGGGACGGGTCCAAGTTCGACCCAGCCTACGCGGTGGTGTACATCGGGGACAAACGATACGTGGACACAGCGGCGGACCGTTTGCTATCTTATGAAGATAGCACAGGCTGCCAACATGAACAGTATTGACTTGAAGCACCACGCCGTATCGGGTAACGCTTCAGAGACGGTTCCCACACTGTCATTGCACTGTAAGCTTAGATGCTCAGAGACACCCGATCGACTGGTCAGAAGAAAACAGGACAGAGTGAGAGGTTCGGGCGAAGAAAGGGGAAGCTACGACTTCATAGTGGACATATCCACTAGGGGAAAGCAGAACTATAGAAAATAGATACGTTGCGTGGGACATGGGCCATAAAGAAATGATGTCGGGGCTTTGTTGCTAAACAGCACTTTATACCGAGTGTTCACCGTTTCAATAAACCTTGATGAAAGCCTGAAAGGATGTCTGAACCAGGGCAGATTTCTCCTGGGGGGGTACACAGTTTGTATCATCCTGCTATCCACCATTACGATTTGTTCTTCATAGACAACTTTTCATTGACCAGGGGTGACGTTCATAAACTTTGATAAAGCTGTATACACGCGGAAGCAATAAAGTCATCAATCTTCTGATGAAACAATATTCCTCCTTTACTCTCAAAAAGTGGCCTAAAAGCTATAAACTTCGAAAATGATAGATGGGAAATGTGCAACATCAGCTTGAAACTGTTGCGTCAAGCAAACTAATGAGCCTTTCTGCTTATTAAACTAAAGCCACATAAAACACAGTCGTCATCGTCGCGGTATAGAGGTTCGTTGGAGATTTGCATTGTGGGCAACGTTCATTGTGGGGTCGATTATGTGATTTCATCACATTTACATCAGCCCATCCCTCTCCCCCTCTGCCTGCGAGTGTTCCATTCTCCACCCGCCTCTGCCTACGAGGGTCTAGTGGCTTTGTCTGATTAATGCCCCTATACGAGCAGATGGCCTCCTGTCACCCCACTCAACGCTACAGACGCACAGCCACTAATCCTGTCGCATTTTCGACCTCTCCTCGTTCTGTAAACCCGCTGCTGCCAACGGTTGCCCAGAAACCGCTGACCGACTTTTCGGCGGGGACATGAAAAGGCAGGGTTATCTTGGCCTAAAGGGCGGAAGTGAAATTTTGCCAGTGCCTCTAGGAGAGAGGGGGGAGAGAGAGAGACTGTGGAGATTTTCTGTCAGTGGAAGGCCTTTATCACATCGGCTGCGGCGGTGTTACCAGGATTACGGGGGAAATGGAAAGGCAAACCAAAGTAAGAGCATGCTTTGGTTGAGTGATCAATAGCATACGTAAACCGGTTTTGTTTATCTGACCATGGAGGAATAAATCATGGCCTGACCATGTCTCACTGCATTTTCAGTGATTTACTGAGATAATTTCCATACGTGCACCCTTAATTCCCGAACGAGGACATAGTGAACATCTTAATTGAACAGGGTAAATCCCATCAAAAGCCTCTGGCTTTGTCAAGAGAGATGGTCCCTGGTTTGGCGCGTAACTGACGTCACATCCTCTTTAGACACGTATAGATCTGCATACTGGCATACCCCCTCCCCTCGAGCGACGCAAAGAGAAAGGTGCACAGCGCGTACGTAATACTCCCCGCTCGTAACAGCAGGCCCGATCCCTGGCACCATACTACACACGCAGTCCTGGGGCGAACGGTAAGTGCTAATCAATACGGCATCATGCACAGCGTGTGCATAATCATCATGGCAAGGTTTATTTTGCATTACCGCTGTCAGCACACAGCAACTAGAAAATGATACTTACAGTTGTCAGTTTGCGCATAAGAAACAACCCCAAATGATATTCGATGTCACCAGTTTAAAACACACAATTGGCTCAGAATAACGGTCAACATCGCAGTAAAGCTTTCAAAATACCAGAGACGTAAATCACACCTCTAGAATACCCTCTAAGTGTTTACGCGGAAGTCAAAGTTACGTCATGAAGTATTACATATACACTCATTACGCTCATTAATGCGCAGAGCCAGCTAACGACATATTTGCCTTGGAGTTCCGTCGTTTGATTCAGCCACACACAATTAGTTACCCTGAAATCAGGCGTGCATGCAAAGCACATACATACGCACGGGGAATAAAATAAGCACACTGAGCGCGAGGAACGAGGCCGAATAAAAATAAGGTCCGCGATGTGAATGATTATTCTCCAGAATACGCAAGTCTCATCATTACCTATAGCGTAGGAGATGAACAGGCGGGAATCATTATATTGACTCGCCGAGGGGTTTTAATCAAACCGCAACTCTGCGTCCGGGGACTTTTTTGGGGGGGGACTTGCGGCCAGTCAAGGAAGTATACACAGACTAAGCCAAGGAGAAACAATCTGAAATGCTACCACCCAAGGGTTCTCTTCGTCGCCCACCTGTCTTTTTAGCTCTGCTCAACGTTGGCCAATCAGCTCACGCGTACTGTTCACATTTGTTTTGACAGGGCCCACGCTGATGTCTCAGCAGAGGGTATTGGCTCACATTTCACAAAAACAAGACTATTAAACCGCACGGCTTGATCGTTCCCAGGAGTGTCCTGTTAAAGCTCACAAAGCCAAAGCTCCATCAGGGAGACTGCATCGTCATTTCATGAACATCAACCTTGTTTCCTGGGCCCACACAGTGATATCAGAATAAAATTCTTTTGTGGAATGGCTTTCCTACTCAAATTTTACGATCCAGGTAAGTACACCCCATGAGAATGGCGAGCCCTACACCTTGTGGGTGTTTTTCCTTGAAATCACATTTTAGAGGGCAAGATACTCAACCTTTAAGTGATTTTTTTCCCGTTGTATAACACAAGTCAGGGTAATACATGTACGTACCAAACTGCAAATGAAAATTTAAAATGTGCTGTCAGCACTCTCCATTCCGAGCACGAAATTCTATTGCCAGGACCTGGCAGAGTCTAAAATGAGATTATCAGTCCCCAGGCTACCGTCCTATCAACTCTCTCCCACCCAGCCAGATTAGACGGGACCTCAGTCAAAATGGCTTCAGGTAGGATGAGACGCCGTAGGCAGGTTAAGACGCTCGGATTAAGCGATCAGGAGATATGCAGATCTTCGGTACAATTTCTTGCTGAGCCGGGTAAATTAAAATGCCAACAAGAACAGTTCTCTTGTCGCCCGGCTTGGCACGTCGACAGACGCGTTGCTATTGCGTTAGTATACTCTCTACCATGTTCGATCAACTGTAGTGTTCTGGGGGGTACACGTGCTGCACTCCGGGCGTTTTGTAACCACAATATGTTCAGCTGTCAAACTTAAGAACAAATTCACAGTCATTTCCCGTGCACGCGTGATTTGCAATAGATGCTCCATTTAATACCAGGATCAGCTACGATAATACGCGCCATCTAAGCCGGATCTGACTTCTGGAGAAAAAAAACAGCTGTACCTCATCTGTCACATTCTCGTCAACATTTTCCAGCTTTTCACATTCCAAATAATATCTATATTTTAACTGAAACAAAGGACAGTGTTCGACGGGTGAAAATGGAACACAGACATGACAGAAATGAGTGCAGCCTGTCATTAACCCTAACACTCCTCAGTCCTCCAACAGGTGAAGGATTGAGGAGGGTTAGGGTTAATAATTGTACTAAGGTGGAACCCAACAGTCACGTAATCATCGGAGATAGTAGCAACTTGAGTGCAGCGACTTGCCATTACGGCAATTAAAATTTCATGAACTTCCCGCCTAAAAATGCACCTCGACTCGGCACGGCAGTCAACCGCACATGTACCTAATTAAGAAAGATTAAAAGATCCTGACAGTCTGGTTGCCCGGGTGAACGCGCGTGGAGACATCAACTTTGACAAACGCTAGCGGGCCTTAGTTCCAACGTTTAAACAAGTGCTTCATAAATAATCCTGACGTTAAGACAACATTCCTCTTCCATTTATACCGACATTTCGAAGGCAAGCTAAAGCAATGGGGACACGGGGAAACAGCCGAGGCATCAACCCTACCATCAAGAGTTCTCAAAATGCATATTCATTAAGCAATTAATCGATCGATCGCAAAATAAGGAAGTAGCGAGGTTTTATTTCAGTCGATTATGTCTCAATATTATTTCCTTTTCTGCGTCATCACATTTGCTCAGATAAAAAGGGGTGAAATACGTGTCGTGCGGGGTTGATTATGTGACTAACACTCAAATTAATAATTCAGGGTTTCGTTCTCTGAAGAGATGACCGTGTGCTTCGCGTGATTAATTTTTTTTTCTGGACATTCTGTTGATTCGCTTCTAATCATCCAACCATCCGATTACCGCCCACGCTATATACCACTCGCTTGATTAGGGCTCTGAAAACTCTGCAATCTCATGTCACCACTAGGCTTGAGTCGATATTCACGCAAGTGTTACAGAAAGATATTTAACAGTGTTCTAAAAACTCTAAACGATTCACAGTTGAATTTATGCTATCTGCTTACAAGAACAAAATACCGGCGATAGTGAAACATTCCAGATCAGGAAAATACGGGTGCGAACACAACACACGACAGACTCTTTAGCGAAGGCTGTGATGTATCTTATCGGTATGTACAAGGACGTTATTAGTAGTTGAAAACTTCAGACAGGATGCCCATCCGCTCAATAAATTTGATATCTCGGCACCAAAACCACGCGACATCCGAAATGAAAGAGTGCTAAGTTATTTTCGGCTATTAGTTGTGAGCCCAAAACAGTATAGCTTTGGCACACTGATGTAATATTTTATTTGAGGGCTGACTTTAAATTAAGACAACAACACCTGAAATGGTCGATGCGAGAAAAAACGTTGACCGTTCTCTAAAACACTTCATCAATGCACGTACACCGAAACCGGCTTTTCAGTTGATTTCAGGTTCAAAATGCCATGTCACGGTGTAGCACACGAGCGAAGTAATTCCATCAACTGCAAGATAAGCATCAACGATTTGAGATGATACTTACCCGAAAAAAGGCGATGTTTCACCCGAAACGTCAAAATTCCCCGCGAATTCGGATGTTTTCGTCTGAGTCGTTCGATAGGCTAATTTAGACTGCGGCTGTATCACCGATTGCGAGAGCCGAGGTGCGTAATGATGACAGCGACGACGCAGAGGATGCTATGTGTGCGCTCGCTGATGACGGAGAAAGCAGAGGTAGGGACAGTAAGTTGGCATCCGATGACGCTCGCTGGTCGATGTGAGAGCATTGTGAAGATTCAGACTCGATATATAGGCGGGTGAACCGAGTCCCTAACGCGCTCGTCACTAGCGGCCAGTAGGCTATAATACAGGGACAGCCCCGACAACATGCGTGGACGGACAATGACTCAGTCGAGAGTGGGCCGCGTCGTTTACTGTATTCATGAGCTTGAAAAGAAGAGAGTTTAATGCAATGCCACGGCGCACGATGGAAACTGCAGAAGGAACAACTTGCTTGTGGAATAAATTTGGGTAATTTGGCATGATCTTCAGCGGGGATGATGACAAGACTGACAGTGTTAGTTATCTTTAACATGTCTATTGCATTAGACACTGTTTCCAAGAGAGCCATACGGCACTTTATAAAGCAATTACACTTTCAACAAACGGATACTCGTCTCGGTGCAGAGGTGGGCTTCTAAGAGAATAATCAGGTTTTTGGGATAGATGCCTATGTTGGTTTTAAGAAAAGACTTCTCTGACGGCTGTAAATTTGCTGAAACTACAGCAGTTATTTTAAATGTGCTGGTCGATTTCTAATTCTTTATATCTAACCTATCCCTGACCCCTTCTGTCGAGTGAGAAGACTGAATTGATGTTTTAACGAGATGTTCAGCTACTGGTGTTGAAATCACGGCAAGTACTAAGCAGATGCAACTAATTACGTGATTTGTGTACATTTCTGTTCATACCCAAATCTAAATTTGAACACTGCAGAGCGTAGTCAAAGAAATTGCACTGTCTAAACTTACATAATACACTGAAAAACCCGGAGAGTTAAATTTAACATCCCCGGTGTTATCGGAGGACTACAACAGCACTTTTCACTGGTGTTAAACATTTTGGTGTTATTTGGTGTTACTTTTACCACCCTCTAGTGCACTGCAACACTTATAGGTGTGTAAAGTAACACTATATGTGTTAATGTATCACACTATGGTGTGGTCATCTGATAACACCCAAAAGTGTCGAGTTTAACACCACAGTGTTTGCAGTGTACAATTTACACTACTTGTGGTACTCAGTGTTTCCACCATATGGCATAATTAACTCGAGGAAGCAAATATATTTGTTATATCTCATTCAAACAAACAAACAAACAAACACCCCCCTCAAAAAAAATCAATAGCTTACTTCCAAACGTCATACTCCCAAACCCAGGGGCACATTTTGCAGGAGATCCCTTAACTGATCATGCCGTAGTGGTTGGTTTTGAAGCTGCGCGCGCACAATTTCATTTCATTCAATCAAGGCAATCGGATCCGTCGGAACATCAAGTTTGTGTGTAAAGCGACAATGGGGAAGGACCCCACTCTTCGACTGACGGGCTTGGCATCATCAAAAGGATTCTAAACTCGCCTGGCCGACTGACGTCAAGAAGTTGTAGAATAGAGAAACACTGCATAGAACCAACCGCGAGAACACTATCTTTGAAAAATAAAGATTTCGATTTTGGGGGGGGAGGGTACCTTTAATCAAACAAAAAACAATTCTAATAATAACGAGAGGCCGGGCAGTCCGATAGTTGTGTCCGGTATCTGGGGGCGAATCGAACCGAGGCCAAAAACAACATTTCCTGTGAAATCCACACAACCCTAGGATGTTAACAAAGACCTGTTTTTCCAGTCTGGGGAATAACGTTATGCATGTCTTCGCTTTTCCTTGACATTTTTATCAGGTCGAAAATAAAGACTCACATGCTTCTGGGAAAAATATTACCGTAAATTGGAAGGAAATTCTTATGTCGACATTAAAGTTGGACATTAATAGGCCTGCATATTTTCGTTTGTCACATCCTCGGTCTGAAGAAGTCACAAAAGTTGTTTACTACTGATCTTCGAAGGACAGAGCCGAAAGTCTTTCTTTCATTATGTCAGGGGCCTTCATGAATCATCCAAATAAACAACTGCGCACAAAGTAGAAGGAAGTAAAACTTCCGTCTTATAGAATGTTCCTCTTCAAAGAAAAAAATCACAAATACATGGGAACTCGTGTAACGCTTCTTCTAATTCGACCTTGTGCGCGCGTTGTATGAACGTTTATCATTTGAGTTGTGGTCGAAATCGTTACACCAGCAGCCGTTATATGTGTGAGTCCCATAGTAAATCATACCATTTTAGTAATTTTGTTTTTCTCTAAAGTGTTTGCAATCACGTCTCACTGCAACAATGGGATCATTACTGAGCATTCATTCGTAATTACCCCATTCGCGAGCAATGTTTACTTTGCCCGTGTTCACGCGCAAAGAATAGATAAATGTCTAAGTTAGCGCAATGACGCATTACTAGTGCGGCACTGCAGTCCTGCTTGTAAATACGGGCGATTCACGAGAGTGCGCCTCCGAGAGTTTGCAGCGCGTTGACCAATCAACGTGCACAAAATCTGTCGACCTTTTCCAAACGCACACTGTTGGTCGACAGATACTGTGTATCGGTAGGAAGTCCTCTTGCTAACGGTCTCTGCACGTCCAAAAACAGTGATTTTGGGCTCACAATTTGAACAGAAGAAACTGTGCACTGAATCATGTCTTCCCTGGATGACGTCATAGTAATAGCGCCCTCAGTTGTCAAGGAAAGTATGGGCAATTTTGAGTGCACTTTTCAAGACATTTAAACTGAAAGAGGTGCCAAAATAGTTTTCACACATTGAAGAAAAAAAGTTGCAAACATGGTGTCTGTGAAAAATCCATTGCTGCTATACCCTTTGAGTCAAGTGAAGTTGCAGAGGCTGGAAATCTATTTTTCGAATCCCGCCCAAATTTTCTCAACTTCCTTTGACGGGATATCAAAGGCACGCAGTATTTTACGTTTCGTCGTTGAGCAGTCTGTATCTGGGGATTATGGCAAGACGAGGCTGATCGCAGGGCTTGACCGGCGCTGAACTTGAGCGTGCGGTCTGCACGTCACTTTCCCCTCTGCTCTATCTTCCATGACAATAAGCCGATAAGCCTATGAGTTATTCAACGCAAATAAGGTACCCACTGATGTAGTACTGGTATAGTGATGTCCCATCGATCGTCACTTAATCAGCGAGACTCATAATGCACGAACCCTTCTGTCTACCCCTTGTGCTTTTCTCTTTGGAAGGAATCTGGACATAAAACCCACGCAGCACCAGGGAGTCGTGCTACCCGTAATGCCTCACCAGCCGGGGAAGAGGACACGTATCAGCCTGCGCCGCCAAGATTGATCAACATTTCCGCTACGCAAGTGCACTGCGCTTGAAAACACGTCAACAAACTGTCTTTTACAGGCACACTCGAATATTTACGAAAGACTACGGACTAGTGTACAAAAAAGAAAAATGACTGTCTCCATCTCAGGAAAAGACACACTTGAAAGACACCACTTGAGATATATCACGAATCGTGCGATACACTTCACTGGCTACAACAGCACCTGCGCGATTCCCATAAGATGCACACGCCAAGCACAAAAATAGACTTCTTAGATCGCCCACTCGAACAGGCTTCTGGAATTCATATTGTAAATCTACACTTATAATTATTTTTGAATGAATATTTATAGCTATACAGCATATCTCCGAATGCGCAAAGAACGCATGCTGCATGAGCAAACATAAAGCTACTAGGTGAGTGACGACCATTACTCGATCCTGGTCGATTTTCCCTGGTAAACTGTTCACAGACAATACCCCCGAATACCAGGCAAAATCGACTAGCGGTTGACAAAATTTTGGTCGTCGCCCGGATTCGCCTTGTGCTTGTCATAAGGCATTTTGCATTGCTCTCAACGCTGTATATCTAATTCATCTTGAAACAAAATAAAACTACCCCTTTTTAATTACTCAAATCAACAACTTTCATCAAAAATCCAAGACGTACTTAAACTGCATATTATGTCCACCAAAATTTGTAAAGTTGACGAGTTGGAGGAAAATACCATTGGGCCAGGCGCATTAAGACGGCTCCGCAGTCGACTGTGCGATTCTATTCAGAATGTTCATCTAGTTTTCTAAGTTCCAAGCTCAGTTTTTCAGCATGCTTTGTTGTTGGGCGAACTATTGGTATAAATCATAACATTGTCCATGGCGGTGTCTTCAAATATTTTTCAGTCCACTGTTGGCTGACGGTTTTCCACAGTAATCGTGGTTTTCCGGATAATAAAGATGGAGCACTCTGCATTATGCATAATTTACCCCCCCCCCCAACCGCTTTCAGGGGATTGAGTCACTGACAATTTAAAACACTGAAGTAGGAGCATATTGCGAAAGAAAAGTTTTGTACATCCCTTCATTATCAAGCTATCCACATTGAAAGCCTTATTCGTGGATCTCCTCACCGCTTTCCTATAAACTTGCCAATTACAGCAATGCACTCCGCAATAATCTTTCAATAAAACTGCGGGAGGGTGGTTCATGCCTTTCGCTTGATCATTGTCAATAACGTTGATGACCACCGCACCGCAGAACTCATTGTTCCAATAAGTCAAAACACCTGTCTCAGTGACTGCGGTCTGCGGGAGTCAGTGTGTTTCCAAGAACCTCCAACGCTCTTGACCTTATATTTGCAATAGAGCGATGCGCTTTATGATAGAGCGTGGTGTGAAACACAAACCGGCGGACCCTATCGAGGGAGGGCGTCGTGAATGGGGCGATCACAGAGACACCTGTGCGCGGAGGAGATGCACTATGCGACGGACGGGATCGGTTACATCTCGGTGAAGGAGGAGAGGGTGTTAGACCGGGGGCTCCCAGGACGGTGACACACTGTGGAACGAGCGTGTGATAAAAGCAATGACGGCGATGGAGTGGATCGGGGCAGAGAATGACGGAGCGTCTTAGGTTACAGTCATGGCTCCTGTGAGGGAGGGTCAATGGCTAGTCGACCTTGTTTCTTAATGAACCAGGCGATTAGGATCATGAATCTACGGTCATGGACATATTGCCACTGATACCACGAGACTCCTATCGTGCCTCAGAAATCAAGCATATTCCACTGTAATGGTGAAAAACAAATTCCCTCAAATACATTTCTAGTAAATAGAGCGGTTTTTTACAATTTATAAAAGACAGTGGTATGAATATGCAACTTTGAGGAACTGATTGTTGATTACATAGGCGATTTGCAACTGAAATTAGACCAATTGTACCCACTAAAGTCGTATGGCCTTTAGTGAGTATCAAACATCAACAAATATGGTATACTCCTAGAGCAAAGTGTGTCATGCGCGTAATTTAACAAGACTAATTACAAGCCAACAGTCGGTAAATTACGCAGACTACTGATGTGCTGAGTACTGTACCGAAAACCGGCTTAATTTTTGCTAAACAACTCCTACAACACACTTTGCCATAGGAGGACGCCATGTTTGTTGTTGCTTGATACCCACTACAGGTCACGTAACTTAGCAAATACATAACAAACCAACAGGCCACTACATGTACATGGACGCATGTGCATTTCCTCGTTACATGAGCAAAGAAAGTGAAGAAGATAAATGAAGATGAGGCGATACATGAGCTTTGTGCCGTATTTTGATATAGAGGAAACTGTGGGGTACAATCCAGTGATGCCACTGCACGTGCACAAACGATGCAAGCATATTTGACTGATTGCAATAGCGACTACTGGTTTCAATAATCGCTCCTCAGTAAAATGGATTTAAGTTTAACAACAAAGCCGTGGAAATTCAAGAAGAAACTAAGTTTCACTCAGACAATAAACGTTAGTATCCAATTAACGAGGTGGCTTGGCAACAGGGCAAAGATCACCCGAGAACTCCAAGGTACAACGGCTTCCTTGACTGAGTTCAAAAGTCACCAACAGCAAGCAAGCCATCAGTATCCGAGGATGAGATGTTGGGCAACGAATCAAAAGCCGTTCATGGCTGAGATCGACACGTGCTGCCGCCGTAATGCGTCTCGCGCGCAGATTTCGAAGAAGGCTTCAGCAGCTGACGATGGGAAGCCTGGAACGAGACAGGGATTTCTATTCATCGCTAATTGTTGAAGGTGTCAAGCGCACGTGCAACCTCTTACTGCCGGACCGGGTGCGGATAGCATGCCCTGCCAGTTGCATCACGGCGAAGACACTCTGGCAATCCAAAATCCCGTCTCGGGTACCAGTATCCAGATAAATCATGAAAGCCATACAAACCTACTGTGGTGTACCTGCAGCTGTGGTACACTTGATTAAGGCAGACAGTGTCCAAACAACAACCTACGGTATTATGGGGTACTGAAAGGTACCAACAACTCCAAATACATGATAAGAAGGCCCCAAAGCACGAATGTGCAGAGCTCCACCGTCACCGCAATGAAAAGAAGCGCGCATCTGCTCCACCGGGAATTCCACACAAGCTTTAACATGGGGAAATTACCACAAAGATAGCCAATTTTTACACTAAATTACTTGTATCTTCAACTTGAAAACGGACAGTCGCACAAATCTGGGGGTTACAGATTATGAAAGTTCATTCTCCTAGCTTTAAGTCCTTATATGTCTGGCTTGAAAAAGCAGAAAAAACACTGATCATTTTTGTCTCGCAAATGTGAGGTTTGAGTCAATTGCCTATGGAGAGGAACGAAATATGACCATTTGTGACAGACCTTTGGCTGTTTATCTCAACGTAACTTGAGAACCCAAGGTCAGAGCACGCTGGGGGTTGCGGTTTTGGAAAGATGAAATTTTCTGTCCACTCATATAAGGGTCGATTTGTTTGGCTATAAGCCACTGATCATTTTTTTTGTCAATTTTTTTTTATTTAATGACTGGATTTCCTGCAGAGGTCAGCAATGTGAGTCACGTGACGTAAGCTCACCTTGCGTTGCATCGCGCAACACACTGGCCTTATTCCCGCTGTCTTTGGACAGAGCATAGACAGAGCTACCTCCTTCTGGATCTATAACTGCTTTTTGCTTGCGTTCAGTCCTTACTGAGTTCACCGAAAAGGATTGTTTGTTAGGGTCTTTTGAGATCATTTTCGTGGATTTCGAGACATCGTGCGAATTTCGGCCGTTCCACTGTCCCCGCGTGTACCACCGTACGTACGTATGTGTATGTACATGTGTGTGCACTGATTTCGTTGCCTTTTTCAGGTTTGACGTTGCATTTTTCAGGCCCATGATGCTCGTTTTTGTTTACTGAATAGCAAAATGTGGGAATAAAAAGACACATTAAAAAACCAGTAGGTGATCCACTGATAATATTCAGATAACTCAATATTATGCAGACTCCATAAAGACTAATGAAAGCCATGTTTGATTCAATATTTCGTTCTTTATTCAGAACATCTTCAGGAATGCTTCATTCAATATTTCGTTATTTATTCAGAACATCTTCAGGAATGCTTCATTCCTGAAGATGTTCTGAATAAAGAACAAAATATTGAATCAAACATGGCTTTCATTAGTCTTTATGGAGTCTGCATAATATTGAGTTAAAAAGACACATTCGTTCATGATTCACCGTTTATGGAGAAATGATTTAGAAAAATCTTGTCCTGATCATGAGAACATGCATAACCTTTGCATTAGAAGCCTACAACAATATTTAAATGTTTATCTGTATTTTGTACCTGTAAAACTATACTTTTACAGTGTTGCATATGTTTAGGACATGATGGGAACTTGTTACAAATGTTAGGAATCCATGTAGACCTAGTAGTGTGGATATCATCAAAATTCAAAATTGAAAAACTGTAGTCTACATGCAAGCCGTGAAAACAAGCAAAAGCAAAGTAATATTAGTTCATTTAGGATTTAGGATGAAGTGGAAAACCGTGACAGCAAAACAAATTATGGAGGTACGTTAGAAACTAGAATGAACCATGGAGGAATGAATAAATATACTATTAAAACAAACAGCAAAATTGTAATTTTTTGCATGGAACTCAAACTTACATGTAGGCGTACAAACCGGTAAATTCTGTATGCCTGTGTATTTCACAAGAAGTTGTGATGTAATCTTATGGTTATTAAGGTTGGTTGTTGGTTGTTGTGGCTGTTGTTGTTGTTGTTGTGGTTGTGGTGGTTGTGGTGGTAGTGGTGGTAGTGGTGGTTGTGGCGGTTGTTGCGGTTGTGGCGGTTGTTGTTGTGGTTGTTGTTGTGGTTGTTGTGGTTG
>NW_019091390.1:1156141-1215855 GCF_001949145.1 Acanthaster planci | reverse complement strand
GTGGTTGTGGTGGTTGTTGTTTACGGTTGTTGTGGTTGTTGTGGTTGTTGTGGTTGTCGTGCTTGTTGTGGTTGTTGTTGTGGTTGTTGTGGTTGTGGTTGTCGTGGTTGTTGTGGTTTTTGTGGTTGTGATTGTTGTGGTCGTGGTTGTTGTTGTGGTTGTTGTTGTTGCGGTGGTTGTATTGCTTGTGGTGTTTATTGTGGTTGTCGTGGTTGTTGCTGTTGTTGTGCAGACCGGCCAAAAAGAAGGCATTAGCAAAGGGCGCTGTTCAATCAGCAGTGTCGAAAACCAGTCAGTTGTTTGCTCGACAAATAAACTGTATCCACTGAACGTTAATTTGGAGTATAAAACAGAAAACATTGTTGTGTTTGGCTTAGTACATTTTATTGGCTGGGACAAGTGTTTTTATGAATAGCTGCCAATCAATGAAATAATGAAGTTTCCTGAACATTTCATCGTGACATCGGGGGAAGAAACAATTCAGGAATCTCTACATATACAAAGGAAAATGAATGTTTCCAACGGGACGATCAAGTCCAGGAACCACGGAGCGTGGGGGAATACCCAACAGTGTTCCTCATCTAAAATCAAGGTATAGCTGGGGGCTCCTTTTACATCCTGGTTTGGAGGGTTTCTTTTATTTTTAATGACGATCATGAAAGCACCCCTGCCGACTTTTCTAGAGGAAGGTAACTGGCTATTTATATCGACAGAGCAGATCGTGACCTGGTCGCTCGTAAAATAAAAGCAATTGTGAAACGCACAGCTCTTCCATTTTATCATCCTCGTTAAAAGGGGTTGGGCTGAATTTCGATTTCGTGTAAGCACAGCTTCAGCCTATCATGGAGGCTGTCAAACAACAAACAATGTGCACAACAAAACCAAGGCCAAATTCACGAGGGAAAGCAACAGCTTGCCCATGCAGTGATGTAAGTTACAGCCTTATTTTTCTGCCATGACAAGGACAACTTTCTACTGTTTCGCAACACTGTAAAAACTTGGCCAGGATTGTCAGGAAAGGTCGTGGCATCTAGCAAATTAAAAAAAACAAACCTTGTGTTAATTTGGAAAACCTGACGTCTGATTCAAGTGGAGGATAATTTAAATGAAACTGCGCTTTCTTTCGAACAAGTAAATCTCCTTCCAGTGGAAAATAATCTTAAAATGAAACCTGACATCTTAAAGTATCGTCTGGTCCACTAGATATAGAACCATATACAGGAAATTAACAAGGTAGTATTAAGATGTAAAGCTTAAAAAAGGTTTTTAAGGATAAAAGGGGGATGAAAATCACCAATTTTCTACAAAACTCTAACTTGGAACTCTTCCACTGTTAATGGTTTATCATTTCGTTGTAGATGAGCGCTTTGCTCCCCCCAGATATTTTTGTCGTAGTCGTCGAAAAAAATACTTTCCTCTTGAAAAAATCCTGGCAAGGAAATTACTGTGGAACATTAAAAGCTGGGCGGGAGACAAAGAGGATGAAAAAAGGGAAAGACAATACATCTGTCATCTGTATGTCAACAAAACAAGTATCTGTTTTGAAAGGAAAATTTGTCTTCAAAATAAACGAATGGAGTATACGGCGAGTAAAATTGACATTTATTTCCGAAATAGAGATTAGAAATAAAGATATCTCAATTAAAAATAGAAATATCTCCATCAGAAATAGAGATACATCTCTAGCGCTACCTCTGTTTCTAATAGGGATATCTCTTTTAGAAACAGAGATGTCGCTATTAATAATAGAGCTATCTCTTTTTCACGATTAAATGTTAACTTTGCACGTCTAGAAATTGAGATGTATCTGTTTCGGGATTAACTGTTAACTTTGCACGCCATAATTAACACGAAAAAATGAACTACGAAAAACAAGAAAGAACACGTCCTAGAGGACTTGGCAGTTTGGTGGTTTTTTTTTTTGTTAAGTATTTTTGACTAAGTATTTTGAAAGTTGTTCCTAGTATTTTTAGTTGATTGTGATTTCGAATCTTCCCTTTAAGGCAGCCATACAAACTGTTTTGTACCTTTTTACTTCGAGACGATTTACCAGCAGTGAAGAAAACCGCACCCCCTCCGCACGGGTCTTGGGAAAACATGTGACTCGGAAGTCGTCACATTCAAAAACGTGTTGTAATAACGAGAGTACTTTCAAATGGAGCTAATGAGATCCCAATCACAATCAGCGTCACCTGGGGACGAATCCAAGGTGTACAAGATTTTTGTATCGATACACAGCATTTTGTGCGCCCGCGTTTTCCATAGAGCCGAAAGTTCTAGCGTTACAAACAGTACTGAAGGCCGAGCTCACATTGTCAGTTCCAGCTGGTTACTGTTGTTTTGATGATTTTTTAATTGGGACTGCGGATGTGTTTTTTTGGGGGGGGAGGTTGATTTTTTTTCTTTTTTGGGGGGGGGGCAGATCTATTGAGAGTGTCTGTGTGTAATCAGAGTACACTGAAATGATTCTAGTCAATTCACAATTGCTAAACAGGAACAACACGCTGGAAATGGAATGAAGGCTTGCAATGGATTCAACACTGGCTCGGCAGCAAACAACAGGTACATAAAGGCCGTGTTGTTTCACACGGATCTGGATCATGATCAGCGATCCGTCGTTGGTTTACGGAAACCAGTGGATGGTGCGAAACAGCGTTAAGATCACTGATCGACATCCAGATCCACGTGAAACAAACAGTCCCGTGGTTGTGCAGCATATCATGTAGAAAGATGAAGCCTTCGTGAAACTCTTCCAAGACGTGATTTGAGTGTGAATTTGCAGGCTCCAGAACTAATGACAAACAGTTCCTAGCCCACAATCTTTGCAGTCCGGAATGTACGGCCTTTTAATTTCATAAATACAGTTGTAAAGTTCGCCCCTTCCTCGGTGATCCTCACACTTCCCAAATGTAGTTTCAATTAACTAACAACCGTAAATCCTCAAGACAAAATCCCTGGAACAAAACAAAATAAAGAGTGAAAATATTCACTTGAACTATGAGTCACTTTATAATCACACCACTTTGATGGTCACGGGGTTCGAGTCCAAGGTTTAAGGTTCGATACACGGGTGATCGAAGGGTCTGAGGTTCGAATTCAGCTGCTGGCTGTGCATGTGACCCTCTAGCTCTTCACCCTAGGGCTGTGAATGTGTAATGGGGAGCAGCCTGCCAGACAAAGGGGAAGTAATTATTCTGTTTCAAATCAGGAACACTGTACAAAAAACTAATCTGCTGGATGGTGCATGCATTAGACTGCCTTTGGCAGGTTTTTTTTTTTATAATACATGTGTACTTGTATGTTCTAATTTCATTCCTGTCCATATAAGGACTCTACGTTAAAGAATACAGCTCCGAATCCGAAGTCTGGGTTTGCAGATGCTTGTAGCGTGCGGCAGTGACGTAGCGCGAGACTGCGTTGGACGTGTTTAGAGTTTCCGCTTACAGCACACAATGGCTGAATAGACTCAGTGCAGAATAGGACTGACGTATGCACGCACGCCGCATCAAGGCCCTCCAGCGATAAGATGCGAGCATCGGTTGAGCCGTTAAGACAGCGTTTAGAAAATGCGTCGGCGCTCTCAACAAAAACACTACATTAAATTAAACAAAAGAAACCGCAAAATAGCCGAGGAAAGAAAATTGGCTATTTCGGGATCCGAGTTTGAATACCTGGTGGGGGTATTTCCTGATAATCGTAGGCGATTCGATGTTTACGTTTAGATCTGACGAAAATTCTAAGTTAGTATCTAACCCGTAGGGTTAGTCTACTTTCACATGCGAGTGCATGCGGTTCTTGGCGAAAATTCGACACGAAGACCACATTTTGTTCATTTTTGTGGGGGAGGAGTTGGTAAGGATTAGTAAGTTCCTTGTTTATCCACAGCGCTGCTAACTACTCATTTACAGATATCAATGTTGCGTCACGACTGCCGTTGTTCATCATGTGTGAGATGCTCAAAGAAGAATAATTGTATTTCTTAACCATCACATCACAGAATATTTTCTGCCTCTGGGTTTGGGTTTCCATCAATTTTGAAGAAAACTAGAGAGAAAACAGAATAATGGCAGATCTGGTCAAAATTGGCAGTCGGGACAGAATGGCTAACCCACGATAGGAACACCTGTGAATTGTGAGGTGAAATTTATTATACCGAGGTACAGCAGACGGACAACTGTCTTACAACACTTCTAAAATCCTGCAAATAAGAATTTGCTGGTTTTGATTAGCTTGAGTCTATCTACTTCATTGGCGTTTTACCTGCATGGTCCGGTTAGAGGTCACTGCTGTGAATAGAGACGTTGATAATGCGAAGTGGACAGAAAGAATCACCTAGAGCAACTCATTCCTGGTGCACTTATGGTCCCTGAAACTATAAATACGCACTTCATTAACTTTGTGATCCACTGTATGTTGCTCCTGGGCATGGCTGTTACTTCAACCGAAAACCCATACATCAGAGGTCCCCTCGGATGTTATTAATAGAGGCATCACTCTATATTTAGTGTTCTTTTTCTAGATTTTTGTAAATCGTAGACGATGTAAGCTCACACCAGTCTTTTCTGCCGAGACTCAACGCAATGTTTATCAAAGCTGTATACGCCAGGTTACTAGACAACTCGTACAGGCGGAAACTTAAACCATACTACTGCCATGCAGGCTCCAATTCCCAACTCGTTTTTGCCGCTTGATATCTGTGTAGCTTAAATGACGCCTTCAATTGTTGCAATACAGGTGTATATTTCTCTCCAAGGGGCAACGGGTGCTCTTTTACTATTCAGACTTGAAGGGCTTTTGTGAATTTCCCGTGAAGAAAATAGGACCTCAGTTTCATGACGGGGTAAAAAAAGTTTCCAAGACACTCGGTTTCATGACGGGGTAAAAAAAAGTTCCGAAGACAACGTTGGGTGCGACATTTGAATGTACTACTCAGCTCAGGGATGTTAGCATAAATCTTTGACCTGATCAAATGGATTATTATTTTTATTACTCATACCTGATTTGCAGACAGCTGCACCTAGATACCCAAACAAAAATGGCAGATATCCATTTTCCGGTTTTATTACCCGAAAATATGACAAATTCTCACACAACCGTGATCCTTTTGTCAGGGAGGTACAGTTTTTTTCTGTGTAAGCGCAGAGAGAAATTACACCAACAGATCTGTTTTGCACGCAAACAGCATTTTCCTGTGATCAGATTTACGTGGGAAAAAATACCTCTTGTTCTGCCAGTTCTATTCTGTGCTGAAAACGGGGTATCCCGTTCCTGTACACCGCACGCTTGTAATACTTTTATGGTATTCCTACTCAGGGAAATAAGTAGAATGTATATTTTGGAATTACACGGTATTGCTGTGTAAAGCTAGCAGCAAATAATACCAAAAATGCTGATGTTCACTTGTCAGATAAACTGCCACGCACAAAAACGGCCTGTTGTCAGTTAATCGGTTTTTATGCATGGTTTAGGTTACGTACTGCGCCAATCTGCGTGTCTATGTCGAGATTCCACGGTTTAATATGTACCTGATTATTCATGGACCCATGCTATAGAATGCACGTCATGTACGATATACAGGAGGATGGAATGGGACATAAAACAGCCGCCATCATAGTAAACATACCGATGACAATCGCTAGTCAGTCACCGCGGCCGCTGACCTCACGATTTGTCGGTGGTACCGATGTGTGAATACGAATATTACAATTCACTTGCAGTGCCCACCTCCTCGCGAAGTGAATTTAGAAGTTGCCAATCACATTGGTGGAACATGGTAACCAGGTGCACGAACTGTCATTTTTTCAATGGGGGCGCTGTTCTCTACAACCGGATACATTTTGAGACCTGATCGTTCAGACGCAGATAGAGAGGGGCACGTGACCGAGTACAAATTGCCATAGAGGGCGCTAATCATTCCACCCGTGCTCCAATACACTCACCTTCGCTTTGCACCGTTCCAGTTCTCGGCCAAAGGATGGCAACTTATTAATGAAACTGCAATAAATTATGACACTGAGGATTTATAATGGCGCAGTTCCTGCCACCTATACTGTCTCCACGTACGTCTGAAATGCGTCACAAAACACATGGGACACTTATGAAGATTTGGTTGGCTCTACGGGGTATCCATGCGTTTGGACAAAAATCCGTAAAAAAATTGACAGTGAAATGGGCTTGGCTGATATTTTCGAAATTACGTAAGTCAATACATGTCCCAATAACTCAGTGACAAATACTATTTTCCTCTTTGTTAGTCGCATAATTAAAAAAGCAACATTGTTGTTTAATTCAATTCGCAATTTTAAAGATTTAATTCCCCTGTGAATTAGACAAGAAGATGGCTAACATTTTCAAAATAAGGAAACCATGTTGCCTTTACTTTTTTGCGAAATTACACAAGTGAACCAGATGTCTCTGTTCGGTACAATCTAGAAACTGGTGCAAATTTATTGTACGCCCATTCTGAGTTGATTTGCCTTTGAATGGAATCCATTCAGTAGATAATTAACTCAGGAGCGAGAACAATAATTTTTTGCAAGAGTCAATATTGTGCGAACAGCTCCCCGTTAATAAGGTCTATTGAGGGAAAAATTCCCTGTCTTTTCTTAAAATTTTTTTCTTTTCTTTAAATGTCGACAGAATTTTCTACGTATTTCCCAACAACATCGGTAAATGTTTCTCAGTCCTGAATTCGTGTCTTTCCAGCATTTCTGTAATGACTGACTTTTATTGAGATGATATATGATGAGAAAAGTGGAGTCAGGATGCAACATTTTTTCCTAGTCTTGTTTTGCAGGTGTGTCTTTGTACAAGAATATCGCTGTCAACATCGCGTTACATCATGAATTCAATTTATCCAGACTCAGAATAAGCATGTGGATTCACGCACTACGTAACTGGTGTTCCCGTGAAGGCCTACAGGTACAAGACCGAAAGTAGCCGCCCACGTTTTGCAGCGGGGTCGACAACATTTCCAATCGGGATCTTACCTGGTTAGAAGCATTGGCTAGCGAGATGAAAGCCCTGACAGCAAAGAGTTTGCTCCAAGCAACGCGTAGACGCATAAATCTCTCCATGATATCTTGGGATGACATCGTGCTCCCGGACATGGTGTCTTCTATCTTTCCAAATCTCAACACAGCATGCGTGCAGAAAAGCTTGTTTTTCAATATGGCGCCACGATTTTGGATTTGAGCTGTTCTTTTCCCACAAGGTGGATTTGAATTTGAATTTGGTTAAAATTGCAATTTAAACTAAGAGGTTAAATTGTCTCACGATGTCTCCAGGTAATTTTTTTACTACTATAATTGGATCTGGAAAATGCACAAATATCTGGTGCCTTTAACAGGAACTGTGCACTAAAATTTTTTAGATGAGTCAACTTTGCAACAAGCGCAGATGGAGACGAGTTGAGCTGGGCTCAAATGCGTTAACTTAGAGAAGTTGGCCCTGTGGCCTAATGGATAAGGCGTCAGCCTCCGGAGCTGAAGACTGTGGGTTCGAGTCCCACCAGGGTCGAAATTCTCTTTTTGTCCCTATGCTCTGAGAAAATCAAACAAATTTTAAACAACTTTCAACGGCCTGAAATATGTGAACCAAAAAAGAAATGTATATTCACAGTCTTTACAATACCGAATGCACTGAGATTGGGTCATTACCAACTGCTGGGACCTTATAAAACAGTTTCAGACGCGGTTGAAATAACTTGGTGGCGTTGAAGGTAACGGAGAGTCCCGTGCACTGTTGACACATCGCACTATGCTTCATCACTTACGTCGTCTGCCCATTGTATACAGGCCACCAAGCAAACACTAGGGGGAACTGATCGATTTAAATATCCATCCAGCGTAAAAAAAAGAGATAAAGCATTCAATTTTGTGACGGAATGGGGCGTTTGAGTAATTTTTGATAAAGCTATTGATAAAAAGATATCACTACATGTTCATTTGCTTATAAAAATTGACCCAGAAAGAACGCAAGGAATGATCGACATCGCTGGGTAATTCGATAACAGACCTAGAAGATGATGGTGCATTTAGTGCCATCACGTATGCATAGCACCCTGTTTGGTTTACATAAGCGGGAATACATTAAAGGCGAACGGGCAAATGTCTCGGCGCTGTGCCTACGATTCCACACTCTGGCTGTCATCGACCGCTCCTTTCACAGTCGATTTCTCGAATTTTGTTTGGACAAACACCTCCGTACCCCAAAGAGAAGTTTGTCAGATGTTTACCAAAAGGTCTCGCATTTTGGTTCACTGCATAGCAGAGTGCAGAGGATGGGAGCATCGGGAAAAGAAAGGGTTTCAGAAACCAAGACCGCGACGCTTGCAACCAAACAAGGCGTGCACACTTTCGCCAACTTCAGAAATGAAATAGCCGTCGTGCTTCGTCACCTGTTTAGGCCACGTCATATCAGTTGCCATCTCAATAATGCATGCTTGTTCATTAAGTATTTTGCATACCCACTCTAAAGGTGAACAGCACAACCGCAGTTTGAAATCAATCTATCGATTCGTAGAAATGTACCTTCTTGCTGCATTCCTCGAGAATGTCATTCAACTATAGAAAATCACTCGAAGCAATTATATTCCCATGTTAACTGTTGACATCATGACTCCTCTAGACGCACATTACACCCTCGAAAGGCGAATGCCCCCGATTGTGGTTGTTAAATGTTAAATGCGGCGATAGCCTCGATCTTCCTAACATGAATGGCATTTTGTGTCTTCACTACAATTAAGTCAGGGAAACCCAATCGCGAAAAAAATTCTTGATTTGGATCATAGACAAAAAACTTGAATTCCAATGCCCTCATCAAGAAAAAAATGCAGATTACAAGACATTCAAGACGCTTCGTGGATGGAAACGGAAACAACTCAATTTGATGTAGTTTACAGTGAGAAGCTGCTGAAAAAATAGGAAATGGAGTCAAATTTCCAACTTCGAGAAAGGCTCTTAAACCTGAAATTTGTGTCACAGGAACGATAGGCACTCATTGAGCTCATTGAAAATCAGTAGTTGCATAAGATTTGAATTTTTTTTACTGGTCTGTAAATCGAGTTGATTGGATCTCGAACTGATATTACACTCCCCACTTGTGAACTGATCGACATTTCGTAAACTCGGGCCACCGTCACGAGAACATACCAAATGTGCGGTCTTGTGGGGTACTCCCTGTTGTTCTGATACCCCACCAGTAACCAGTTGTAAGCCCTGAATTTCAGAATTCGTTGCATTACATGTATATGCGGTTGTGCATGATCGCCGGTACGTCTACGCCATCGATCAGGCAGGGTAGTCGGGGAAGGCATAATGCATGTCGCGGCTGAACATTGCTACACGTCTGCTTATTTGGTTACACAGAGCAAAAAAAATGCATTCAGTTGGACAGCGCATGACTTCTAGCCGGTGTTGTTACCATGACAACCCATTGATAGTTTTTACCACTGTTGTTACGGTTAGCAACCACCATGCACGAGTTGCCAGTAAGCACCAAAAAATGAACAACTGTGAACAGTGGAAATGCTGCACTTGTCACACACACACACACACATAATAGAGTTTAGTAAATTGTGATCATTCCTTACATCAATTTACCCTCGCAGTGGTAATTAGGAATAACATTCTTACAACAGCAGAGCCAATGTTAAATTCATAAGTATAATTATGCATAAACTCAGAGAAGCCTGGTGTTCAATGAACGGGAAAAAATAAAAGTCTTCACACACAGAGAAAAGGGAACCAAAACGTAAACATGACTTGAACAGATGACGGGAATACAGCAGTTGCATGCTCGAGGTGTCTGCGCAAACACTGCTAGTTGTCACTGTTCAGTGGATAGACAATCAACTGTTTCTCAGTTCGCGCCGCAGAGACGTCAGAAATGATGAGTTGGAAGGACACAAGGCGCTAGGGCTTATTGCTTCCCTCCACTCACCCTCATCACAAGCAATTGATGAACATCGCTTACGCTTAATAGTCCGGTTCATTTAGAGGTTCTGCCGTTGGCACATCCATCCAACGTCAGAGGAACTGAGGTCTTGAACCATGTTGTACAACAGAACCGCGCGTTATGTCAGATGTGATTACTGCTTCAGAAGATGTATGTAGGAGGGGAGACGTTTTACGTCGGTTAAGCACAAAACACTTTTCAAAAGAACTGTGCGGCTTAACAATTCGTCGTCGTACACACGACGACGCGACAGACGTTATAAGATGCAAAATGCTTGTTGTCTGAGTCGCACTGTGTGTTGCAAATCCCGGACCGGTATGGGCCTCGAGCTGGCCCAAGTGAGAGCGCTAGATTCTCAGCAACGGAGGCTCGTTTGGTCGGAACTGAACTCCACTGGTTCACGAACGACTATGAAATGCACGCGTTATGGTCGCATCGCTACCAACAAAATGGACACTCCCGACCAACGCAGTTCTTTTCAACCAATTAAGGGGCGCTTCCGAATGAATGATTACCATTTCATTTTCACTCACTGTCATTTCACAATGCACTTTTTATGGTGCACCGTGAGTAAAATTGTCTTTAACGAATATTAAGGTTTGTAACATCCATTCTACGCTCCCAGAGAGCACCCAGGCATCTAAATCTTGGAGAGTGTTCTTGAGTTTTGAAACAGCTTTGCACGAGCAGTAGCATGGTAGTTTCTGTCCTTGATAGATTTGTGTGTACATCTGTTTCACGGCCTCTTTCTACGGTACTCAGTGACAAAGGAAAATGGTACTGTTTGAGTTAAATTACCGAGCAGAGCATAAATCACCAACGGCATCACGATAACGCAGGTACACTTGTTTCATTACCAACAAGAAATGTTCCAACCTGTCAACTATGTCAACTGCATTTAATTAGTCTTGGTGTCGGGAGGCCACATAATGTAAATATTGTTCTCGTTCATTTGTGTGGTTCTAAATCAACACCCTGGCCTCCTTCCATTTCATCATCTTCCTGTCATGTGAAATATATTGATTTCTATGGAAGCTAAATGGAATCGAATCCTTTCATGCTGGGAAATGCATCTTGGCGTTCAACCCCTGTCCCATTTGTGGTAATCAAACCTGGGGGATAAATCTTCTTCGTTCCACTGCTGTTGCATGCATTGCGCGAGAAGGCATTTTGGAAAAGCCGTTTCTCCACATTTTGAAGAACTTGAATGACGTAGTACACGAGGGAGAGAAGACAATTACAATATGTATGGGCAACAGCATCCACACTAAAAATTTCCTAAATTGAAAAATCCAGCTGAAGAATTTTTCTATGCGTAATTCTTCTATCTACATGAACATTCCATGAAATACACTAAGCTTTCTCAAGCTTAGCAGAGACCCGATTAATGGTTACGGTAGCCCTAAAACACACACAATTTTCTTATCAACGAGGCAACAGGTCTTAATTGACCTGCAACCATTTCTGCGAAGAGCAACGGGACTGTTTGATGCCTGCTCGCAAAGCAATCGTTCCCTGATGATTTCCCAAGATTCACGACTACTTTCATTTCCGACATAACACAGCCGTTGGCATTTACACATTTCTTCACTTAGTAACGAAAGCCTGGTGTATGGTAGTAGGTGATATGATTGTAGGCTAATTATTACGGCGCTACACACCTGCTCAGTCTATTGATTTTTTCTTCGCAAAGTTGGCTCACGGTGAGAAACAACCCACGGCTAGCAGGGTACTATTGCCAGACGGGCAAACTTAGATTTCAACCACCCTAACACATGGTCTTACGATGCGCAGACAACTCGGCACCAGTAAACACAGACATTGCACGACAGTTTAATACGCATTGTAACCTTACGAAAATTAACCAAACAAAACCTGCGGATAGTTGAGGGCGTCTTTCCTATGTGTGGTTGATCTGGTCCACATGTACATTTACACATGAACACTCTTCCCTGGAAAGGCGCCTTTACTCAGGCGCCGCCAGTCACCGAATCAGACGCCAAGAGTAGGCACCGTGGATATTGTATCTTGGCTAATATCGATCTATCGGTTTTTTTATATCGATATATCGATATTTTTTCATTTTAATTTTCACCTTAACTTACAGATTTCACGCCATCTACTGATAAGTGTGAGAGTGGTTTTCGACTCTATATCCTACAGTACACCTTTCTAATCTCAGCTACAAAAGTGAACTTCATTTTTTTTGCACCAAAATGTCCCGGATAGTGCAACAGATGTCATCGTCAGTGGTTCTGTACTATCTTTGTAAAATTTTGTAGCCCTGCATATTGAATCTGAAATGTACAATCCATCATAGTTATTTTAGATATTATCGACGAATTATGTTTCTTTAGAGTGTCAATGCGTATTTATGATTATGCAAATAAGGATGGAGTTTGCAGACCGTTTTCCTGTGATGTCACGATCGTGCTGCACCTATGATGTCTTGTGATGGTAATCTACCTGTTCAAGATAAACAAGTCGAGCATGCAGCGTTTGCACGTGGTTGAAGCTGCCCATGGGTATACATGCGATCACCGTGGCCAAGGCGGTCCACACGTGGTTGTATTGTTTACATTTAGTCACGTGGGTGAAAAAGGTCTATAGAGAATACCAACTACAACCAGGCTTCGGAATTAGAAAAATTGAATATTCTACGTGCACCACGAGTGCATGCAATTGAAAAAGTTAATGTGCACTTTCGAAAAAGTTACCGTGATGCACCATTAGCTTGTAAGAAAAAATAACGAGAGTAGAACATTGTAACTGTATGTTACCCTACAAGGTTACCTCATTTGCAAGCTACGTTTACCTGACTAGCTGTCAAAAACTCTACCAATGCAAGTAAACACACTAAACGGTAAACGTAGAGCACACATGTACGTACTGTACATGTACATTCGACGACGCAACGGAATCATACAACACACACGCACGTGCGCTCTATAGGAGTTGGGGAGTTGGTGTCAATGCATCAAGTATAACCCCTATGCTAGTCTTTCGTCAAGAGGTAAAGTTGACTACATATACACGTACATGTAAGCTGGCTGCAAGTAATGTACGTGCACTGTGTCCGGTAATGCCAACGTTCTGTGCGGTTGTTTTTAGGCTAGGTCCACGGTGACGCTACAGAGCACAGAAGTGAATGTCACATGCACAGTAAATTGTGTAAAAGGTAAACGACATTAGCGTGATAACCAACGTATGTCGTGGCTAATCCAAAATTACGGTAATGTGACGATGCACTTTCGTACTTTTAATAAAATTCGTTCCTTATTAGCAAAATTTTTGGTACATTTTCAATGAAGATGTTTTCAAAGTTTCGATATATT
This sequence comes from Acanthaster planci, assembly GCF_001949145.1. The sequence goes on along the minus strand of NW_019091390.1, from coordinate 1,202,563 downwards.
CGATATTTCTCGAAAATCCGATATTTTCGATGTATAGATACATGTATTACCAAATAACTAACATCAGCGATATCGATATCAAACCCATATCGATATATCGACGGTGCTGAGCAAAGAGTATTGAGGGTTTTGCACCTCCAAAAGCAAGTTCTCAACTAGCTCATGGTGAAGGGGCACAACTCGTCTACATAAGTGATACAACCCGTTTCCGTTTCCCTTGCTTTTACTACCGTGATGGTTTTACACCGTTCGGAGATGATTCAACACAGCCATATTAGACAGTGTAGCCTTCACCGTTATGAACGCGGTGACGTATATCAGCCTCGTGCAGAAGCACCCTCCCATCGGTTGAAAAGAGCCATGCTGGTCGGGAATGTTTATTTTAGTCAAGCCATGTGTTCAAAGGAGCCTCCGTTGGGGGGAAATTGCGCCCTCTCTTGGTCCAGCTCGAGGCTCATAAACAATCAAGTCTTACTCTATAATCTAATCTCTAATACCAGCTATTCTCCAGAAAATTTCTTTCCTCCCGTTTACAGACGAACCCCTAACATGATAATTCAACGCGTGCCATGTACTGCCAAGGTCAGGTTTTGCTCCCCAATCTGGGTATAAAATCTAATTACTTTACAATGCTGCATGACCAAAGTTTTCTGCCACTAACATTTTGACTAATCTCATATTAAAAATATATCATACTTTGAGATTCCTCAGCATAATTATTGACACAAGTCCTTGAAATATTGGATGGTGCTAATTTGATTAAGAGTTTTGCGTGACTACTTTCAAGTGTTAAGTAGTTTTCACTGCTTTTGAGTGCTAAAGTCTGTTATGTAAAGTAGCAAAACGAACTCAAACGATGTTCTGTCATTACAACTACAGTATTATGTGCATGCGAATATTGAGAATGTGTGCTCAAGCTAGTGTAGGTCTATCCGTCACTATTTTGCACTTGGTCAAAGTGCGCTGGTGCTACATCATCATTATCTCTACTCAAGGACCTACAAACATTCCAAAGACCATCTTGATGCTTATTGTCGCGGGGCACGGCAGCATAAAAGCAACTATCGTCTTAGCCCTGTAATTAGTACTATCCCCTCTGTTGTTAAGGGTATAAGGACTTGCCAACAGCATCTTTAGTTCTCGCATTTTAATAACCACTGAGTTCCATAGGACGCATGTTTAAGAAGGTTGTGATATAAATTCCACTACGAAAACAACTTATGCACATATACATACCGTTGAACCCTATCAGACAAGATTGGAAAGTACCCTTTAGTTTTGATTTTAATTTTCAAAGGTGCTACACATTTTCATTTTAATTACATTTAGTCGTACAACGAAAAAAGACTTCAGTAAAAAAAAATTCCATTTCACCTTGTCTCATCTCGCCCCAGTTTATATCAAAATATTAGGCCTAACCCCAAAAGTTGTGCTCCTGAAAGCTCGGCGACTTTGACCCCCAACTGCTCGGCATGGATGCACCATATGTTCCATTTTGCCTGCGGCCGACCTCATTCCACCGAGCATAGCCAGCACATTCATGTTTACACGGGCGGGTCTGCCAACACATCTCCCCCGAGCCAACTCCGGCGCGCGCCAACACCCCAAACTGCATTCATTGCACCCTCAGGCCCTCTGGCTACATAACTTAATTAGTGGTCCTCAGTAATTCGGGTATCAGTCCCGGCTCGATCGAAGCCAACTCATCTTAATTTTAGGTCAGCAAGTGGAATGAACGGCCAAGCCTTGCCGGGCACGTATGCTGCCAACCCGCTAGCTGAGACACCAACGATTTCCAATTCCCCGTGGGACGGCGCGCGCAGGGAACCGTCGACCTGCGCCGAGCATGCATGTCCTGACTCCTGATGCGATAGCCCAGCGCTGTTAAGCTGGCTGGTCGTGCTTGGAAAGCACCAAACAAATTTCCCTTGAAAACAGTCATCCGTAGATCTGTGACCGTTGATTGATTTCATCTCTGGAAAATAGACTTGTTTGGTTGCATAGCAGGCACGTTATTTCTACCTTCCGGCGGCCTTCACAGTCAGGGGAACTTTTGTTTTCAAGTATCAGGGGTCCTATTTATTTAATTCAATCTAGCAGTGATATTTTTTGTACCCACACTACGGCATCACGATCCAATCGTACATGAATTGAAGAGAGCAGGCTTTGGGGATATTAGCCGTTAACCCCACACTGCGTGTCTGACATCGATTAAGGTCTATCCGAGCATGCGCATCGATGCAACCAATCCACTTACGCCATGCTTCGGTCACTATCGCATTTCTCAATAATTCATCCCTGCTTTTTATTTCTAACTACAATTACGACGATTTCGTTCAAATCGTCAAATCGAAGTTTTAATGGCGTCGTGACTTACACCCCAATACGCAAGTGTACCACTGGTCGACTGTAAAGTAAATGTGATGCTAAAACGAATAAAGATCGGGACTGCCAGCGTTCTCAAGGTTACGCGCAAAGTTGCCTGACGCAGTAATTGCCACTCGGGTGAATTACTCACACTCTACGCATCAATTATGCATGGCACCTGCTAAGGTCGCCATACAGATCAGGTCATTATGACAATGTAAAAGCCTCTCGACCATATTATAAAATGTTATTGAACATGCGTCGACAACATTATTACAATGAGATTTTTTTCCTAAAAACTCCTGATCATTATGCATCAAATAATGGACTGGTGCTTCAGCATAAAACAGCACAAGTGATTAGCACCAACCCCGTCCTAACATGGCAGCAAAGCAATCAGCGGCTGACAAATAGCATTATAATTTTCCATTTCCTTTTTTGGTGTATGTTAATCAACTGCGCGTGTCTACATGTTGTTATTTAAAATATGCCGCGGAAAACAAACTCTTGCTTTTAACACTGACATGTTTGCGCCTGTGAACAATTACAGCACTGAATATTGATGATATAAAGTGGTTAGAGCGTGTGACGAGTAGCCGTATCGAATGGAGCAGAGAAATGTATACATTAGAAACTGCAACATAATCTATATAAATGAATGAGCACACTGAAATCCACATAATATACAGAGATACGTGATACATATAGATACTTTTAATAATTCACGGTCTCTACCCTTTATTACTTTATTCCCCCCATTAGCTTCACGAGGACACATCTCAGTAACTCATACTGTCTATTAAATTTCCATCTTCTCTCCAACCTCATCCACTCATATTTCCCGTACGCCTTTGCAACGGTCCAATTTCCCCCATTCTCTGCGCATTTTGTGTACGCACCTTTAATGCAGACGCCGACTGCCTAGATAGGATGCATCCGGGGGAGGCACATCCCATAACAAGCCGAATGGTGGATAGAGTTACCGCACCACCTTGATTAATTATGCAAGCTCAGGCATTATAACCCATGATAAATTTGTGCGTCTCCCCTGACGTGTTCCTTTGGCGCCAAGTCTGTTTAAAGGAGTGTTCATCCTGTAAATACAACAAAACACTGTGCATTATCATTGTGGGCGATGCTTTCAGGAATTCCCCACATGCGAATCCCAAGATCACTTGGCATTAACGATTTTTAAAATCTGCATGTAAATTTCCATATCCGTGAAGCTTTTCCCAAAGTAGTAAAGCAATGATGAATTCCACTTGCGATGAGGACTCCATGCAAGTGGCGCTCTCTCTTTAAGGCCATTTTTATGCGGTTAGTTGCTTCAACACCGCACCTCAATTCTCGCTGGCTGTCATTCGAGTGAGACAACTCGTGTCATGTTTAATGCCGCATGGCCGTCGCTGGCTTCCAGCGTGTGACAGAGCGTAGATCGCCTCCATGGCGTTTATACACAGCCGGTGCAAAAAAAATGGGGTGAGATTTTCTTCTCCCCAATTTTGATCCTGAACCAATAAAGGCTAATAATTGACAGACTTGAAATGCACTTGACACTATGGAAAATCTTTCGATGCTGTGACTGGATGTTAACATAAGGTGTGTTCCACACTGCAGTCCTGTGTTGGGAGGAGTGGTTTATCGATGTCATACTTCAATACTCATTAAGTTAGTGCCTTTTCACCATTTAACCTGACATACTAAAAGTTTTTACGCCTGTGACACATGGAAAATTAATGAACCTTTCAGCTACGCGTAGTCCTATATGGAGATGAGTGGTTAGTATGCATTCATGACATTTAATGAAAATCGCAATGCATTGCCATTGATTTCGAAACATCCGAACTTAGTCTAAAGGGGAATTGTCTTCACTGTCATTCATTTGTTGAAGAGAGATACGATGAGAGAGAAACGATGAGATATATTGCGTTGTTGACAAGACCAGTGATTCAATCATCGGTACCCGTTTGAAATTAATTTGAATAAATTGCAATAAGCGTGCATTTACCCTGAGAGTTCTTCTTAATACGACTGATCGTCGTCGCGATTGTCAACTGCTCCGTCTGAGTAAGCGTGTAAATTCATTGAGAAACGATTTTGGGGATTTCTGATTTCTGCAGCCAAATAGGTTCAAACTTTTCATTTTTTTTTACAGATGGATCACATGAAATTTTGAAACGAAGGTAATGTGAATAGGTGCTTTAGTAGAAACAAGCAAGGAATCGCAATGAAGGACAAGAGGGAAAATGTTGAATTGAAATAAAAATTTAGCGACAGAAAAAGAAAATTATTGACAAGTATCCAAAACCTCAAGACACACAAAAAACCGTAATTACCCCCCCCCCATCTAAAAAGAAAATAAATGGAGCCTGCGTTAAAATAACATTTGCCTTCCAGTCTTCCAGTTGCTTGCAGCCTCAACTCATTTGGCCAATTGTCACTTGCAAATTCTGAACAACACCCCCCCCCAAAGAAAAAGCTTGTTTAAAAAGGGAAGGCTCCAAATCCCCCAGGCACGCTTCGTATGGTTGTTCAATATTTACCCTCTGACTGCTTGTAATTTTTAACATCCTGAGATCGGGGCGCAGAGATGAGACGCTTCGTGCCTCGAGACCTTTTTTTTTTTTACCTCATTTGGCGGCGAGACCGCATCTGTTTGACCCTGGTCATTGTGTGACGCCGTGACGTCATTTGGCGACCGGTGACCAATGCGTCTCTGAAATTTGAAGGCGCAATATATGCGCCAAGAGCACACATCACTGCATCACAAGCATATCGCAGTATATTCTCACCAGTTAATGATCAACATGACTTGTTTCAGAATATGAGCCATGCCTTTGTGCGTTACTTGGTATGGTGGCAAAAGTTAATATACAAGTACATTTTACGGGCTTTAGGTATGTGAATTTATTGTAGTTTCGATATGGCATCTGAACCTAATTAGACTAGTGAAGTAAAATAATGCATGTTGCATTAAACCGTTTAGCTCGCATTGGTATCTGTTAGACGAATACACTGTATTTCTGGGCATCAGCTGTCCGTGACGCCATTGCCAACTTACGTGGAACTATTCAACCACATGTTTGGGTCCAGTGAACAGGAAGTACATCATAACTATATGGGCGTTTCACAATAGTGCGCCTCCAAGAGTTTGCAACGCGTTGACCAATCACAGTGCGCAAAATCTTTCGACCCAATGCGCGTTTGGAAAGAGTCGAAAGATTTTGCGCACTGTGATTAGTCAACGCCATTGCATGAGTTGCACACCTGGCTTATAGCCAAATACAAAGTATTACTATACACTAACCGCCTGATGACTTCCTTCAATGACGTGGGTTATTCTGGGAATATACATCTGTGCGAATATCGTGTTTTCGCATAAAAGTGGTATTGAGATGATTGTTTTGATGGACTAATGAGCCTGGGAGCTCCTGAGAGCGACCTCCTTTCGGAGTGCACGATGCTGACAGATGCCTTGGGAACGCAGCGAGAGAGTGCCGAAGGCCGGACGGTACGGGTACGCTGGCTTGTTAAATATTGTAACCAAGTCTGGCTGCTGCCGCGCTCTTGCAAAAGAGTGCAGGGACTTCCAGATTAACTCATTCAGACCACCTGTATGAGGGTGCAGCAAAATGCACGTCGCGGTAAATCTTGGCATATTTGGTACTGATATGACACGAACATGAACGACCTTCATCTCTCGATCGCTTTCAATATGTGCACGTACACACCACAAAAAGCGTGTCAAGAAAGCGCAAAACATGGTTTGGTTTTGTTCTCCACCTGCATTGCGCGCACGCCATAGGGTGTATTTCTACCTTTGTGTGGGGACGTTGGTTGCTTCGTTCCCAACTTGCAGACGATCGACCGTTAGATAAGTCGAAATTCGGCGAGTTACCTAACGGTGCTGCAGATGCGCAGATGAATTTCGACTTCAGCAGGCGAGCAGAACACGACTATCTGACGACATGTCATCAACATCTAACATGGACACAGCACGCAGCCTCTCCAATGTCGAACATTTGCTCTCTCCTTCGCGGTTATTCGTTTCCAATTATTTTATGTCAGCAACCTTTTGTCCCAGATTATTGATGTAGGCCTACACGTATTTTTCTCTTACATTTTACTGAATTCTTCTCACTAAGGCAACCGTGCGGTGGGCGTATTTTTTTCATACCTTGATGCTGCAGTAACATGGGCAAGCAAATACATATCAAAGAACATGAATGGCTGTCAGGTTGATGGAGAAGAGTGTCAGAAATTCAATACAGGGTGCGAAAATGAGTGGGTGAAAATGGGTGACTGGTTCCCCGCAGGGTGGGCTGAAACAGTGAAACTCAAAAGACGAATGGTCGCACCTAAGTTCTAACGTCACAACACTGTGCACTTGTCTTCGCGCGTGAAAATACACCGAGGGCTGGTGTGAAATTTGAGACATTAATAAAAACGCGTAGGCGTTCGAAAGAAGTGGTTGTTATGGTTTTGCCAAGGGATGTACGTGAGGATTAGGTATCACAATAAGGAAAAAACTCTCATAAACGGGTTGGCGGGTTTATAGATGTGGTTGGCGCGAAAGAAGGACTGACGATGGACAATTGAATGTTTCTGCTGAGAAAGTACAAGCAACCCTTGAAGAGTGTGACTAGTGGGCGGCTGAAGAAGTTTGGGAGTTAGAGCGACAAACCCATTGGGCGTGATTTAATTCGGCATAAAAGGAATCAAGCCGTACCCCGGTACAAAATCATTACGTAGTGTACGGTCTATCTACAAAAATGGGAGCAAATAAAAAGGACAATACTGAAAGGACTATTGTAACGTTTGTGATTTGGGTTAGTGTAAACCACATGGTTTAACAAGTACTAACTGGTTAGTGACATGAGATGGTGCACTAAGTATCATTGATGATATTAACGAAAACATTTGCATCGGTTATGAAGACGCAGATATGACAGACTACAGGGAGTATATGTATGGATCACTCTGGCTTAGACAACACAGATGACAAGTTGGCAGTGCTGATATGTCTTTGTGGTTTGAAAAGGTTTTTGGCGGAACTGGGCTCATGTGTAGTTCGTGAAATAGGCGTCAGCGAAGGTCTGTGATATCATGCGCGGAAATCCAGCACAAATCTGCATTACATCGCTACCAGCTGACCGGCAGGTCGTGAGCAATTGACTGATAGCTCCTATTGAATAGGTGCCTCCTGTACGTCAATTTCGTCACCGAACAACATGGCGCATCAAGTCATTCGAGTAGCTGACAACACAAACACTTTTCCCTTAGACAGCAGGAAGTTGAACAAACATGGTCACCCTTATAGTGCATGTACTGTAGTCAGGCTCGTCCTTGTATCTCTCAGCGTTTAAAGTAAGCAATGACAGAATGCACAGGAATTCACCCCCAAGCCTTTCCATATCAGAATCTCTCAAATGCAGTCTCTTCATGGAGGCAGCTATGGTCGCAACACAAAGACGGTCAAATTCGCGCTACATTGGTCGATCGGCTGATTCCCATCGACCAATCAACAGGCTGTCTCTTTGCCGACCCAGACTGCGTCGTCATTTCAGAAGTCGTCTCCGATCGGCTGGAACGCGGGGTTACATAAATTTTTCACACACAGAAATGGTATCAGACCTTTGGACACTAGTGAGTCCTACATCGAACGGATACCAAAACTTGTTCATACACATAGGCCTACGTAGGTTTGCATAACACCGTCGTATGAAACATGGGGAACATTGTTTTTTAAGTGATTCTATCAACACAGATGAGCTTCAGAAATTATCAAAAATTCCATCGGTAACGACACAAACGTACAAAATAACTAAAGCTTATGGCAACAGACTTAATTGCCGCACCTGTTCCAAAAAATACCTGTTTACATTGGGGTTGGGGCAAGAGCAGAGGTTAAGTGTTAAACTGTGAGCAGATGTAGCACAAGGTGTGATGATATGATGGCACTGCACGACATGAAAATGATAGATCGGAGCACACGGGAGGCAAAGGAGATGGCGAGAGACAAATATGCGGCGGAGCCGCCACGGATGGAGGAGCCCACGTGACGTTTTGGATTCGCGGAACATGATGGATGGAGAATGGATAAAACGCTGAATGAGTCTGGGGGTAAAATGAGATGGGAGAGATTACGCCAGGCATGTCTCTGGCTGTGTGCGTGGTAGGGTGACGGAGGACATACTGGGAAGGTTAAGAGGATGTCTGGCGAATGAACTAGGGGACGAAATGACCGTAAAGCCATGTGCCAACGAGTTGGCATGACTGCCTACTGGCTGCGGACCGTCTACAACTCCGTGCTGCTAAAGCAACCAACGGGGAAGGGATAACCTCGACCGCCAAGGAAGCATCTTCGGAGGCTGCCTACACGTTCCAATGTAATTTAAAAAAAAAATAAAAACCACAGAAGCAGACAGATCCAATAGATTGGTGATATATACATGAACGGATGAATAGATGACTAGATCACCGCATATGCATGGCTACCGTTGTGAAAAAAACACTTCCCGCTTTCTGCGTGACATTTTTTTTACCAAACACACTATCTCATCTGCAGTAACACTTCAGAAGACGAGACGCCACGTGATTTCCTCTCCGTTCTCTGGCAATGAGCAGGTGGTCATAACTGGAGCATAAATAACGACAGAGGACAGTGAAACCTCCATTTGCTGTTGGCCAGTCCCCTCCGTCCTAGCATGACAAATTACTTTGTGTGACAGGACAATGGTATCCCTCGGCACGTGAATACGAACGACCTGGGTCTCCTATTGTATCATAAAAACGGTGGATTTTTATTAAATTCACGAGCAAATTATAGCAAACGCTGTCCGAAAAGGGGTTGCGTTTTTACCCCACAAAGCTGAGGGAACCTGTGAATAATGATGTCTGGAGGAACTCATATTTCCAGAATTGAAAGCACTCCAACTTTTATTGAAAGTCCATTTGGAGCTTGTTCACTCGGCCTGGAGTTGATTCCTTCTTCCCCCGATAATGAGGCTCGAGTGCCCTCAAGTGTCGCCGTGATGTGTATGGTTTCCGCCTCGCCGGCCAATCACCGGTGACCTCAGACCGTAATATGTCACCGGTTATGAAGGCTCTGTGGGCCCTTAACGGCAATTCGTTTACCTAATGCCGGGCACTGTTTGCCCGGGTTTACATACCCGCTGTAACGTTAGCGATATTCATTACATTTTGGGTGTGACTGAGTGCTTGGCGCATAGTTACATTACTTTGCAAAATACGTGACAAGCGGATATCAAAGCAGCGGACAGGCAGAGCGCTCAAAAATCGACGCAGTATTACGACTCAAGCGACATATTCCGTTGACGGAAGACAACAAAACTGCAACAATTTCAAATTTAGCCTTATCCTCTAAGTGAAACTGTGTGTTGCCTTCTGAATTGTTTTGTTATTTTTCCAATGTTCGAGTACTGATTCGTTTTCCATGTTTGAAATTTATTTTTCGCCTTCAAAAGATCCTCCCTTAATTTCGAATGTACCGTACATCACACTTGTTGGCCCAAGCTGTGGTGTGTGATTTTATATTTGATTTTGGTAAATCGTTTCTGTTCACAATTTCGAAGACTAGGCAATGCATATAAGGTAACTTAAGATGTCGAAACTGATGCTGCGACATTACTAGGTTTACATGATAAAAATTACTTCTCCAATGAGTTCTGAAATAAGTCCACGTATCATTTCAGTATTAAATGAAGGAACCGGAAGGGGGCAGCGGATATCTGCGTTGAGCAGGCACCCCCCCCATTGGTTGAAAAACGCAACGTTGGTCGGGAGTGTTCATTTTTCTTCGGTAGCAATATACGCGCCGTAATGCAGGCATTTCTTAGTCGTTTGTGAACCAGCAAAGTGCAGTTTCGACCATCAGGATCCACCTTTGCTGAGAAAATTGCACCCTCTATTGGCCCAGCTCGGGGCTCATAATGTACGGGAGAGCTCATTGTAAGACGAGCAAGTCGCCTGCTCAGGTGTACCCGTGAACACTCCCCAAGACTTTCCTCACTTCGTGCTTCTTTAAAGCAATAGGTGTTAACACACATCCGTGTTACTAAGATCCGTGGTTAACTTCATTTGACGAGCAAGAACGGCATTGGAGCCGGAAAGGCATAGATATAGCCAGCATCCATTTATTATTTATTTATTATGACATTTCCCCTTTAATTACGTCCATTCCCGTGCCTGCATGGCCGACATGCTGGTGAGCACACAAGTACAATGCAATACATTCGCGCACACGTTGACATTTCATTTCGAGTCGGGGTATACAGGATGAGGGGAGCCGATGAACCGTAATCAAATCAACCCACGGCCAATGTGACCGATGTGATCCCTGAAGCCCCCCCCCCCTTAATAATTCACTGTTACAAACAATTTGTCCGCCTGGCTTTCAGAAAATCGAACATTCACCGAATCAAACTCAACCGCTTAATTGCAACAGAACCAATGTCACCTTCCTCCTTGTATTTGACAAGAGCGTGTAGGAGGACTTGAAGTGACACCAAGACATATACAGACCTACTTTGATCACAATCAGGCGCAAGCCATGCCCCAAAACTGTCAAGTGCCGTTTATTCTATGGAGATACAGACGAGCAGAAAAGGGCTCCTTACTTCCCGATTCTAAAAGTCCGTCATTAGCAATTTGTACACAGCAACATCATTACTGTTGGGTTTTTTTTCATAAGCTTTCAACACAAAAGCGAGATTCTGGACCATGGCTTCTACTGGTGCGTCTCTCGGTTATTACATTCTTACACTCGACCAGAAATACGTGTACATTGTAATCCCAAAATGTACATGTACTCCCAACTTAAGTCGAAGTCGGATCAACACAAAGTAGGGTGCTGTTAGTCCGATGCGGCCTGGCCGAAAACCGGGGGAAGGAAATCAATTGTTATAGATTTATCTCCATCCACCGTGAATGTCAACCAAAACGAGATATGTTGAAAGGACACATTGCCGCCTTGGAGAAGCCACTTGCCCCCCCCCCCGGTATGATGGAAACTGAGATGGCCTAGCAGGCGTCAGCCTGCGCCAGCCTGGTCAGCCGGCCCAACATTTCAAGTAAACACAACTGATACACAACAAACTGAGTCGAGACAAAACGGAGTGAAATCCGCAGAGTGATTTGAAATTGGCCCGATGCATTGACAACGGCTGTAACTGATATCCCTTACAATCCTATATATATCTGTCCAAGTTATTTCGTTCGGTTTCATTCTTCGACCTTGACATCACACCAAAAAGTTGTATTGACGAGTTTTGGAGTTTCATAGGGATAAGGTCGTAGTCGAGTGATTAAAGGCCCATTTTACACATGCGCACGGCAACAGAAAGCGCTAATGCAGTGCATTTGGTTTCTAACAACAACAGACCTCTGTCATGGGGCAACCATCTTGCTTTTCTACCATTCAAAGAAATTAAACCAAACTGAGGTTAGAAGGGAGAAAAGATTGTTCTCTTTTATCAACATATAAAGTTGCATTACTATTGTTAATGGGTCTACGGGTAACAAAACAAACGTGACAGCATCATGATAAAGGTCTATGACGTAGCAGGCAGACCGTGACATCAGACCCAACGAGAACGCTGACGTGCCAGAACGCGCAGTCTCAGCGCGGTTTCGTTGCTCACATATGAAGCAAAGATCGTATAGCAATTGATATGAAGCAAACTAAGGGACAGAGAGAACCCCCTCCCCCTATGCCTTTGTGTTGGTCATTGTTATACTGGTATCTCAGGAATTCTCTTCAGACATTTAGGGGGGAAGTTTTAAGTGACGATAGGTTGGAGTGTGTTATAGGAATTGGACGCGTTGGGGGGTTACCCCTCTGTCCCATTTCGTGCCTGGTATAGTTGCTCTGTTTCTGAACGAAGACCATGCGGTTTATCGCTCTGAATGCAAACAAGCTGATGTCTTCTATCCAGTTCGTGACTTCGTCACAAAGGCGGACGCGCCATGATTTACAGTCTCCCATTGGATGATCGCTGAAATTGCGCGTTAACTTCCGGTTCCATGGTTCCATGTAAACGGCGGTCAATGCATCTCACTCTATGTGCAGTGCAAGCAGATTCAGCTCTGAATGAACGAGGAGAAATCCACGTTCATTCCCCCTGGATGCAGCGTCCAAAGTTCGAAAATGATGCGCTGCTCCAGTTCCTTACGCGGTACATCAGATGACGCTTTCCGCATCAGGATGCAGACGCTTACGTCACCGAGGGTATGTGGCGGCGGGCAAAAGTACTGCGCAACAGTGAGACCAGGTGATTTTTGGCGCACACTGCGCAAGTGTCCCGCGAAGCGGTCACCATGGCGACGCATGGTCTCTCCGAAAGCTCGGCAATCACATATTTCAGAGCACTGATTTGATATTATATTCTCGTCGATAGTTTGGTCTATGTGCTTGCGACGCGCAACGCGCGCGCCAAGTTCATTGAGGGGGATTCTATTGGACAACTTTCAAAAGGAATATACCATAGAATGGACGGGGTGGTCGGGAGGGGGAATGAACGTGGATTTTTCTGCGTTCATTCAGAACTGAATCTGCTTGCCCTGAAGAAGGTACTCAGTTACCGAAAGCTCGGCAATCACATATTCTAGAGCACTGATTTTTATATTATATTCTTGTCAATATTGGAGCATTAGTCGCGTCCATTCCTTAAAAGTTGTAAGTAAATGAGAGTGGTCTATACACAAGGAAGTGCATCTAGAAAATTCTGGTGATTCTAATTTCAATACTGCAGAGGTTCATTAAATATTTTCGACCGATTTCATGGATCCAATGGAGCAAACGGAACAAAACGTTTTGCTTAAAAAACAAAAAACAAAAAGAAAACCGGCACCTACGATTATATATATTGACTGCGTCCAGGCATTGTGTTCCGTCGTGGGTCTCTGCATGAGAATTGCTGGCCTCTTCTAACCATGGCAATTATGCAGGCTGCGATATCGGGCAGATCAAGGGCCGATTGCCCCTTTTTTGGACGGGGGTGACAGTGATAAATCCCGCCGGGGGAATGGTTGATGTGTAGCAAGTGCATAATCGTCCGTAATAATGCAAGTGCTCGGTTATAAAGCGTAAGGGACAGAGGCCCACATGCCTAGCGTGGGAAAGTAACTCTCGTCAGGGCGATTTCGAAGTGAAATTTCTGTGAGTTTGAAAAGCGGGACAAATACTCAACACTTGTATCTCCCGAGAAATGTTCAAGAAGAAATACAGCTGGCATGGGCTTTGTTGGTATCTGCTTGGAGTCATTTATGTTTGTTCACAGATTTGACTTGAAATCCGAATTTGGCCAGAACTGATTTACGGCGACCATGCTTCGAATGGGCGTCGCTTTAAGAAGTTGAGTGGCCATGAAATTCTAATTTAGGTCTTGATGAACAGCTGCTCGCTCGCCAATCCACTGTGGCTAATATCTGCATATTATGCAGGTCATCTAGCTACACTTGCGTTTCCTGGTTATACTAACGACGAAGGAGTTGCTCGCTGGGCCCGACACGACGCATTCCAGTATGCTTGGTTTATCATGGTAAATGACAACGTATCGGAAATGCAGTGAGGTACATCGCTGGTCAGGTTCATCGGCCGGGGCAAGTGTCGGCCTCACTTTATTCCTGCCTTTTCCATATACATCTTTGAATAATTATGAACCGCTGATTGTGTTGCCCAAAATTCTCGAGTCACTGCAAGTTAAAACCGTACTATTTCTTCAATTCACCTTTTATCGCGGATGTCATCAGTCATGAAACTCAACCAAGGACATGAGGGTCCGCTGACTTAATTCCACGGACCTCGCCCGAGGATACGCTGGTGTCGCTCGTCAGAAAGTGAGCTTTTTATAAAAAAAATTGAAAAGCATGTATACCTGGAAAATAGACACTCAAAACAGCTGGTCGAAATCTGGAATGCTGGAAAGCAGAGAAATTTGAAAAACAACGTTGGCTAGAACCGAAAAAGGACTCATCTCTCAGACGGCCATAATGAGGAAGGTCTGGAGCCAAATGGGACCACGGGTGGGGCACGAGAGGAGCGAAGGTAGCAAGCACTTGACAGTGGGCAATGACCAATAGAGTGCAGAAAAACTGCGAGCTATAATGGAACGATTCCCGGATATTGATACGACCATTCATGGCCACGAGAGCGACGGGTGTGTGAGAGAAAGTACAACTCGAATGCAAAACACAGACTGGCTGATCTCTGGGTAGAAATCAGCCAACAACCACAACCAAGGAATCGTTACTCCTGGTCACTAGAGTCTGGACGATGAGGTCCAACAAATCGAAATCCTGGATTTCTCCTCTCCCTTTCCTTTAGGAAATGTTCAATTTTCTATACGACTGTTTCGATCAATCCAAGAAATAAGCGCTACACACAAGCGGCAGAATGCATTCACCTTTAGGGACACTGCACTCAAATTTTGACATCTATTCTGGACCATGTCCTACCTTAATAAGAGGCTTTTACCATGACTAATTTTATGCTACCTTTCAGGCACTGCCAGCTTAGTCACAGAATTCTCCGAATTCACAAAATTCTCAACCGCAGCCGACAGAAGTACAACACGTGTGTAACTTGTTCTTCTCTTCTAGTAAAAAAAAATCTAAATTCTGATGTAGTGATCTAGAAAAAAAATTATAATTGAAACAATATCTGATTTGGAGATCTGGGAAATGTCAAGGCGCTCAGACGTTATCTGGAATTTCCGTAATTAATTTGGCTTTTTCGTGCCTTTATCACTGTTTGCATCATTTTATAAAGTGCATGCCCAGATTAATTTCCCTGCGTTTCTGGTAGCGGTTTCCTGCACTGGTATTTATATTGAAGTACATGAACATGTATTATCTTCTATCAAAGGCTGCAAGGTTCATTTCCCTTATTGATCCCCATCTCTTAATTTCCGTTCACCGCGTAAAGAGAATCGAATTCTGAGGTATTCGTCTATGCAGGCCCCGGCAGCGTTAATTCCGGGAGAGAAGACGATGCGAAGGGGGGAAAATGAAACAAGGGTTAGACACAGGGCCGGTGCATAACAAGGGCTTATATGCCCTTCAGCCCATTTCCATCTGGAGTGGGAACTAATCAAAACCTGAGATGTAAGGGATATCTTTGACTCCTTGTCATTCTCATCGCGTCAGTTTGGCCAAGACATTTGGAGTAATCTTTTGTTGAGATTCAAACAATGTTGATGTCATCACTGATAGGTTTTGGCTCTCAAAGACTCAAACTTCAGAGTGGACTTGGTGGAATCTGTTGCGTATGATAAAATACTGTTCGGGCAGTGTATGTTTCTAAGTCTGGTTGTTTCACTGTCCTGTAACGAGCGGCCTCTTACTGACGTCTGAAGAGACCACTAATTTTTATTTTGGCTACAGCCTCCTGGCGACAAAGTACACAACAGATTTACGCGTGAACTAAAACGTTGTGTTAAGATGGTCTCATGAACCGCAAAAAAAGACGTCAAAGACAGAGACCACTGCGAAGGTCGTGGTTTTATTGCGCGCCATTTTTCCATCGAGGCCTTTTCGTTCATAGGGAAGTATAATTACAATTTCCATATAACGATGGTTTGTACCTATTTTTAAGCAAAGGTGAACATCGGAGAAAGGGCAGGCACCAACCAGACAGGCTGACCAACAGACAAACACAGACAAAAACCACGGGTGAATCTATTGTCTTACCTTTTCCCTTGGCTGCCAGACATCTAGGCCATAGTCTTGCTTCGGTGCTTGGGTCCGGCTCCCGGTAGAGTTGCCTACTGGAGACGGACCAGATGTGGGTTGATGAGAGGCCATTATTCAATGATATTACGAGAGAAAGAAAAGAACAAGTGGGCGATTTCCGATCGAGGTAGCGAGAGGCCGGTACGGTGGGGACTCCAGATGCTCTCGCGTCCACTCCTCCTAATGGATTTGCCTCTGAGGTAAGATATTGGCTTTCTAGTGGAGACGGGTGAGATCGTATCGCCGCATTTACATGATGATTGGTGCTGGAGGATACCGAGCAACACAAGATTAAAAAAATAAAGTTGAAAAAAAAATGGTCTAGAAATCGGACAGAACACTGTTCACAATGTGTTTACAGCCATGTACTATTTGATGTTTCGCCACAACGCGACAAGGTCCCTGCGACTCCGCGTCTTGAAATTACAAGTGTCTGCAAGAATGAACGGGCTTAATACCTTCCCCGCAGAGGATAGCTGCAATAGGCGTCTTTCGAGACAGTAAAGAAACCGGCCGATGGGAATAGATGTCAAAACAGTCTTCGGAGTATCGGGTTTCCAGACTGGTAATTCTTCTCCGGCTTGGCTCAGCGCTATGCGATACCTTGCGTACACAGTAACACTGTCGACATCACACCATATACACCACTTTTCTCTTTCACCTACTGGGCATCATGGAGTCATCCGCTGGTATTAAACAGTCGACGCTTGCCAATTGAGGTCTCTCGCACAATGAAGCCAGGCTCTCTCCACAACAACGCAGTCTTGTAAGGCGCTGGTCGAACACGAGGTCTTCTCTTGTTACCCAGGGTGCGGTCAGCGAGTTCTCCTTCTAAATGTAGGTTCTTGGAACCGCCCGGAGTTTTAAAACGAGAAATTTGTGACTAACGGGAAACAAGGCAGGCAGGTTACACAAATGGGTGGCGGTTAAAAGATTAACCATTAGCCACATAACAGCGCACAAGCAAAAAAAAAATTAATAATAGTAAGACGACTCGACGGCAAATTTCAACATCTCATGTCGATTGACAGTTCTGGACCACCGGGCATCTGAGTATTGAAGACGAAACCTACAGGGCAGGGAGAGCTGAATGAATGACAAAGCATCGCCTGAAGATTAACCCCGGCAAATCAGCATAGTCAAGCGAGTGCATCGACGCAGGAGATGCTGGGGCTAGCTTGTGCAAGCTGGCTGCCGACGATGATGACGCGGAGCGCAAGAGACACTGATGATAATTACCACAACAGCGCAATCGCGTCTGATGCAGTCCTGGTGTGCACGTACTTACGGCGCCAGTGGACCCATCGATTCACTGTATAGAGAGCGAATACTTAATCAGCGGTGCTGCCGTGACCCCGGGTCTCTCTCTCTCTCAGTTTCCTACTCTCACGGCCAGCAATGACGAGCAAAGCGCCGCAGAATAATTTACAATATTCTATTGATGTCCCGGAGGATGCTTTTACTAACAGGAGGATTATCAATTCAGGGATTCCCCATTGCACACTAAGAGCGGTGCGGGAACTCCAGCATGGCTTTGGTGTTTATGAATATGTATGTACGGCCTCCCAACCCAACGCAATTTTTTGTGTGAATGAAGCGACCTTCCATCTCCGCTGTTGGAACCGCTCCAGAATTAGAGCTGAGAAAAGCTTATTGTTGTTAGACTTATTAATTGCTTGATATAACCAACTGGAAAACGAAAACTCTGATCAGTGTCAGCTATGATGAACCGCCAGTGGCGTATCCAGTTGGGGGGGGGGAACTTGCCCCCAAAACGGATTTCTCTAATCAAAAAGTATTAATATTATTTTATTTATCAAATATTAGCACCATAACTCTTAGAAAACAACACCACGAAATAAAAGCAGGAATGTTGGGACCGAAAGGCTTCTGATATCCCCCCGACATCATGTTGAATAAACCCGAACCGCATTCGCTTTTGGATCCCCCCTCCCCATCACCAAAAGCTGGATACGCCCCTGTGCACTGCTCAACGTTACCTTGGCCGATACTACTATCCCTCGTGAGATTATGCATCACCGCAACATAGCCATAATTTGACTTAAGTTCTAACTTCTGCAAGCTCTTATCTACCGAAAGATAACAATGGATCATTATAAAAAATCATAAAGATTTGGGAAATACAGCTTTGCTCTACTTCAAAATTGAAGAGCAAAATTCTACAAGCATTTCAAAACGAAAATGTTTGACTTACCAATTTCACTCCATCTGTCCATACCTGTTTGCTTGCATCATAACGCACTATTGTTACAGTTTCCTGTTCGATTCTGTCGAGTCCTTTCCCTTGACAAGTTTCCTGTCCAAGTTCGCAGCTATTGCACGGAGGAAGAATTGTTTCACACCTATCAAAACTCAATGACTCACATACTAACAGCGGGCAGGCGAAGCAAAAACTCTCTATTCAAAGCTGACCGCCATTTTGTTTCTGGCGATGAATGCCAACCTCGTGCCAAGGAGGTTGCGCAGTACGGTCTCGGCCGATTAGCGGTGTCTACCGCTACTTTTGAGATCGTGGTTGAATTAAAGTGGTTGCTTTGGAGACTGAACGCCAACTCAACCGAGTCCAGAAATAACAATTTACTCAGATTTTATTCTCATAATAGAGGAAGATTATCAAACATGTCTCCGTGATAACGTAGGACAACTTGCTACCTTTCAACAATTACATTTCGTGTTCGCCACAGAAACGTTGATGCTTACGCATTTTACGATTTACAAAAAATACGTTCGGCGGTTACAGGGCATGCACGTTTATCTTTACCCTCCTTGTAGCCAGTTCAAAGCCACATCTTTAGATATCCCAGACAACAGAAGAAATGGGATTTGCCTCTCCAAAGAAATTTACTTTTCAGAGCCTGCTACAGATTTGTGTAGCTGTTAATAATGATTTTGAGTCATACCTGTAAGCCCGTATATTAATCAATGATCAATCATACCAGATAAACCTTGCTGTACTATTTTTTCATATTAATGACCATTGTATTTCGTTGCCCCTTCTCTTCTTTTTCGCCAAAATCTTTAAATTTTCCTGGGGATGGTTATCTTTACGAAGCCCTCTGCTGTGATCATTAATGGTTTGGATGTTGGTTGCATATTTTCCATGGCTAGTTTGCTTCCAACATGTCTGAGTGCATTATGTAGTGACACCGGCCTTGCCTATACGTTGCATTTCTGCTCGCAAGGGACAAACGCTCGGTCATTGGCACGCACGGCAGAGTACGGAGCAGGTCAAATACCTGCCCAGAAAAAAAGTAAAATTCAAAAAAGAGAGATAGAGAGAAAAGAAAAACTCCCTGTGTTTAAATCAAATTAATATAGAATTTTTGTTTGACGACTGTAATGCGACAAAGCCATAGGTCTAACTGCGTAGCCGTGGAAGGGTAGATTCATTCATGACATGAGTAAAATACCAGTTGAAGACGACTGGACCATAATTTTTTAGTAAGCAGATAGACCATACTTAGGAAAACACAGATTGACGAATAGGAGACAGGCACGCTGAATTTCTTCACAAGACAGCGTTGCGGATTCCCGTGTTCAATACATGTAGATATACAGAATTACCGTGATACATCTGGTGTCCATAGTGTAGACCTTTAAGCATCTAATGTTAAACAAATCACAAACTAAACCATGCTCCTTTGGTGTCAAAGGTCTAACATAAATCACTTGCAAAACACGAATTTCGAGCGATTCACCATTCCACACCCTTTGTGACAATTGAAAAATCCGAAAGATTAAGTGCGCTGAAGGCTGCAGCCTCTCGTGCGGTGCCATACACGCACTGCACGCTCTGGCTGGAACCCACCAGCGCATTTGGCGCAGTTTTAGATTTGTCTTCAAACCGAACGAACGGTACAAAGTTAATTATTAGCGACTGATACGCACCGCGCAGACGCTTCCCAACGAGAGGTGAGTTTCCACAGCTCGATTAAGTATTTTCAATAGGTGCGATGCACTTCAACTGGCTTGACGAGATTACATCAAACAGTGAAATGGCAATTTATTCCCGCCTTTCAGAGTATGGCACGTAATGTTGGCCTGCCCGGTGACAGGTTTAATATTATTTGTACAGAAGGTAGGAGGTTCAAGGTTGGGGTCGGGGAGGGGGAGGGGGAGGGGGAGGGGCAGGGAAAGGGGCAGGGGAGGAGGGCAAGGGGGGACAATTTCAGGGTTAAGCCAACCCCAGTACACGCACAGTTGGTGGTGGGTTCAGGTCGGTCAATAGCTAACTGCCTTTCGCGTTTTTGTAGAAAATATAAGGTAGGTTCAGCAGACACTGAACTCGCCAATGAAAAAACCAATAGATTGGAAGAGCGTAAGGTTTAATATAAATCTGTAGCTTTCGGACGTACATCAAACATTTCGCCTCCAGAATAAAAAAAAAATTTGCTTAAATACTTACGTTTCCTCCTTTGTCTGGCATCTTACACGGCCAAAAAAAATGCATTCAGTTCCCTTCCCTAGATAAAAAAATTCTACAATTGCCAGCTAAAACTTTCCTCACCTGTAAGTGAAACACATTCATTTTTAAAAATCAATAATTTGGATTCAATGGTTTTAGTATAGGCCTACACCTACAGTGGCGTCATTCTTTCCTTTTAGAAATATCAACCAACCCTCGAAATATCTTGGAGTCTGGAACCTAGCCTGCTGTATGTTTGAGACTACTGCCACAATGTACGTTGTCCTGAAAGCAAATGACAGACTCAACTCCAAGATAGCAATGATTTGTTACCATTACTTTTTTTATTTAATTAAAATTACTTGAAGTTAATAAACTTATCTTACTTAAGTATTACATTACTTCATATTGTCTTACTTACTTACTTAGGACATCATTCCCTAGTTTAATAATACTTACAAATACATGTGCATATCTTAACAGGATATCATTTCCACTTTTACAATATATTAATATCCTTAGACTAAAAATAGCAGTTTTTATTACAACATGGTGGCCCCGAATTACTTTATTCACACAAATTCTTAACTTAGCAAAAAATATCCTCAACATCAGATACAAAAATTGTATGCATGAAAATAAAAACAAGAAACTGTCACGACACATAAGACATTCGGTCATTTTAATGACCTACAAAAAAGTTGATGATCGTCAACAGTTGCCAATTTTCTTTTTAATCAAGTCCCCTTGCGGACAATGGAAGTTTTGCATAACCTTTCTCTAAACGGGGATAATTACAGAAAGCACATTTTAAATTAGAGTTCAATTCTGGGCCAAAAGACCTTCTGTTTTCTTCGTATCCAACTAAGAGTCAACACTACACCTTTCTCTGTACCAATATACAAAATTATTAGATGACTGAATTGTTATTTGTCAGTGGGAACAGCAGATTTCTACTCCCCAGTCAGCTGGCATACTTTCACTTGTCATCCTACACAGAGTGATCTCTCGTATTTCAAGAGTGACAGTACAGGCAATGCAATATGAATAAAAATCAGCGTTTACTGAAATAAAGTGAAGTTTCAGTTTCGGGTGGAATCTCAATTTATTTGAGTTACTAATTTTCACTCTAATTCGTCTTATTCCCGATGTCAGTTGGAGAGAGTGGATTTTCACACCTCAGAAATTCTGAGGCATGAAAATCCACTCTTCTTCTCTGATCCTCAGTCCTTTTTTTCTGAACTGTCTTAATTCTGAGAATTACGAATGTTAAGATCAAAAAAGACGATTTTTAGAAAGAGGTTGGGAAAAGACTATTTGCACAAATTTAGCACGGCTGTCCCACATTACAGTGATCAACTACTTGGGTTATCATTTGCCTTTACTTTCTGCTTCTGAATAATCAACAACACTGAAGCAAGTTAAAATCCTTAAACTTTACACATAACTCCCTTCTGGGCAAAGACAGATGTCCACACGTCACAGAGAGAAATACAAGGCTTTAACCATCAGTACCCTGTGAGTCAGGTTTGGAAGTAAGGTTTGAGGCACCCTTTGAATCAAGCTCTTCGTCTTGAATTTTTATGAACAAAGAAGGGTTATGTCCCCATACACTGAAAAGAATGATTTTTTTTAAATTCTTTTCTGACCAAGCAGGTTTTAGAGGGCTGATGATGAACCCGTGTATTCCCCAGACCAGATTGTGGCCGCTTTTGTCACTCAAACGAGAAAAAGTGCATTGCGAAACAACAATCTGACTTCCGAATTAATCTCCCTCATTCTGAGTTTACAAGTGTCCCGCAACGTGACTGAAATGGGTTAAGTTCACATTTATTACCTCTTGCTTACCCAGAATTATTTTCGGCAATTTAAGAACTGCTCGTGGGAATTTAGATCACACACAATTGAAGCATTAATACAAAAATGGAGGTTCATAATACACACACACAGTTCGTGCAAAAGGGGAAGAGGGGAAAATACATTACACTGTGGAATTTGGAAAAGGTCTCAGTGAGACCAAAGTATGCCATGAATATGCAATGAGGAATTGGTCTTTTGGCGACTTTTTTCTCCACCATGAATAAATGAAAGGAATGAGACTAAAGATTTTGAGCTGAAACCCCCAAGGGGCATTGGATCCCGATAAGCTGAGTCTTTTTTTTTCAGAGGGAAGCTTTCACTGCACGAGCGGCTTTGTTCAGGGCACATTTACAGAGGAGTTGCCCTCTGAGGATATGAATAAATTTTAATGAGCAAAGCATCAGCTGACTACCAGTGACAAGCAATGTAACACCACACGACGATGTGGCCGGTAACCTTGACCCTTTTCGAAAACCCTGCATGTACTTCGTATCCGTCTTCTGTTACATCTTGAGTGCCACAATCGGTTTGCTTGAAACAAGCAAAAAACTACTGTAAACTTGGGCCTCGCATAAAATAGCTGGATGTTCCTGTTGTTGGGAATTGAGCTGCTCTGAGCCTGACAGCTCAAACCAGGGGACCGAATTTGCAAGAGTTAAGCCTAAGGCCTGACTGAGACGGAGGCGAAACAGCGACTTGGAGAACCCCTTGGAAAGCTCCACAAAACTCTCTGCTGTATTCGGCAACTAGTGTGCATACAGCCAGCTCCCTCTAACCGGCCCACGTGACACAAGAACCGGCCAAGTTAATGCATTAATAGTCTCGGATGGCCAAGGGAAAATACTGACACTGTGGAACTAGCACGTTGCAAGGACAGCAGGAAATGATGCATTCCTTGCCACAAATCCCCATTCCATAACACTGATTTCCATGGCATACTAAAACACAGATCACTGAATGTGTTTTTAACAATGAAATCAACTTAATCTTAGGTTCAACAGTTTCTTTATCTCTAAACAAATAAAACTACCTGAAGTCAGTTTGACCCACTTCTGTTTTGCCTATTTAATAGCAAGAGATGTATTTCAAAGGAGGTTATCATATTGAAATAAAAATCAAACCAATGGCTAAATTTGGCAACAAAAGAATCAAAGTGACATTTCATTTCATTATTCAACACGTTAATTTTTTTTACAATGAACAGTTGCACCTGAGATAAGACAAAGACAGACAATTACAAATTACACTCCCACACATTCCCACACACAGCCCCACCCACACCTATAAACGCTCAGCCTTCAGCACACATGATATACAAACACACATGCACACACACACAAAATAAATGTAAAGAACCCTGTCAATGATGCATTCAACACTCAATCCCAAGAAAAGAAGCTGCTTCAACAAGAAGGACTCACTGTCTTCTTAAATATTGATAAAGGGCTCTCTGAAAGAGCTCAATGATAAGTTTACACTAGGATAAAGTCTCAAGGTTGTTTTTCTGCACCGAGTCAGGAGCAGCTAAGTACGAGTAGCTATGAGTTACTCAACCATCAGTTGAGTGAGCGTTGAGAAGCATGAAGACACAGGTTAACCCTAGACCACCATCCACCCACCCTCCCTCCCTCCCTCTTAAACCTAAGCTGCCCTGATGTTAACATACATTACGTGTACTTTACTTACGTCCTACACTTACGATAAGTTACGATCTACTTGACCCTTAGACACCTGAAGATTTTGTGTTTTGGTGTTTATTTTTTTACAAACAGTGAGGCTGTATTGGAATCAGAATTTCTTGCCCAAACTATTACTCCTCCAATAGCAATGAACTGATGAGGCTCACCACAGTTGAGAACAAGAAATGCCCTGAAACAACCTGTCACCGAGTCATGAAGTTACTTTCTTCCATTAGCATCCCACACAAGCGTACAGACTTGTCAAAGGAATTGTGCAGTCGGAAAAGTAGGAAGGTAAATACATGAAACCGGTCTTTCAAGCGCTGCTGGGGGGGGGGAACTCTGAAGTGGCCAAAGGCCTCCCTTATGGGCCCCATGCACAAAGTGAAGAATCTCTGTCATTTGCCATTTGCACTTAAAATTCAGTGCTCACTGCGGAAGGTGCAAAGCACCTCCGCAAGGCATGGCATGATCACCATTAGCACTTAGAACCAACAAAGCATGAAGAATTACTTTGAAAGCAATGCAGATCACTTCTTCCGATGGTGGTAAAAACCACGACCGACCCCCCCCAAAAAAACAAACAGGTATCCAAGGGTCACCATTCTTCTTTCCTGACCTTTGACCTCACCTGAGGGTCAGCCCTGTCAATGCACACCTCTCAAGATCACCTACTTTTAAATTTACATGGCAATGAACCACCAGGGTTCGAAAGCATTAAAACTTACTGTTTTGCTTACGTTACTTACTTACAACTGTACTTACTTACTGAGCATGAATGCACATCTGTTTACATACCAATTGATTCTTGTGTATAAATACATGTAATTGCCCGTATTGCAGCTAGTTCCGCATAAAGTGCATGCTTAAAACAGACGACACAAGCAATCTTTGTTTTCTGCAATCTTTCAACAAACCACTGCGCGATGAACGAAAACAAAAAAGGGACAAAAAAGAGAGCATGCTTACTTGAAAGTTGGTTGTGGATTGAATTGATGCCCAAAGTGTTGCAGTTGACTCCATCACAAGTCTGTTCACAAGCCCTTTCGCAAGAACACTCAACGACAGTGAACGATGGCCACGGAATGTTTCTGCCACAGTTCGTTTGAATAGCCTGAGACTTGCCTCGAGACAGATTTGTGACGGACTTTGCAGCAGCTTGCGATGGACTCGACTATCGCCCGGGCCGAGCTCCTGCATCAGTTGCACCACGCAGGGAGTGCTGAACGAGTTGGACGTGGTTGGTGATGACATGTTAACGAGGACAGCTTCCCTGACATCTTCCAGATGTTTGAACCGCTCTATGAATGATTATTTTCCGACAAGTTTTACAGGAAGTGCTTCCGCCCATCCCCCCTCAGAGACCTTCCACTGCAGTCAAAGAGAAGCTCAGCCCCCCGACTGGGACTCGACTCCGACCCACTACAAAAACTTGGTAGTGCTGTAGTTTGAGTCCACCACAGTTTAAGTCGTCAAGTCGTAAGCCAACTCACAAACTGTTTAAAGTGAACTGCGACAAAAGCATTTCTTTGTCATCTCAGCCCATTACTTATGACTAGTCTTCTGAAGGGACTTGCGAAGAAGCCTGGGAAAAAGACCTGTGATGGACTCGATCACAAAACTGGAACTCAGCAACAGCATGTTACTCATTAAGGTCTGGAAATCTCAGTAAACGAGTGCAGTGAAAAAGCTGTAGACTTTCTCTGTGTTTTTAGTACATTAATACTTAAAGGTACTACTTAATACTTTTAACCTTTAAAAAAAACTTAGACAATGTATACATGTATAAACCTATTTGCAGGTGATTAAAAACTGAGTTTATGTACTTGAACTAAATAAACTTAAACGTAAAAGCCGCACAGAATTTGCCTTGTAGAGCTGAAGATTTCTTATTTTCTATTTCCAACATTCCAGACATATTCATTGCATTTCCAACCACACAAATGCTATCATTCAATTGCTTACAAAAAAGCCACATTAATTGCTTAGAATTCTAGATTCAATCAAATTTAAAATTACCAAATACTGCTTATCTGTGAAGGTGGAATTTGCATCACGTCCTGCCTACGAGACTACAATTACTGCACGTTAGTACTTACACTGCGTGAGAAGTATTTCAATTTGTCATACATGTAAACAACATGCAGAGAGCCACTTTGAGAGTATCGTTGTAAAATATTGACTGCATGCAGGGCGTAACTTTTGGCTATCTACGATAAAATGGAAGTAGCTTACGAGTATATGAAGATGACAAAAAGTTCTACATATTTTGGTATCTTTTTTCCACCCAACAAGAGCTGTTCACCTGCACAAATACCGCGATAAGTTTACAAATTTCTGCCAAGACAAACTGAGGTGAAATGGAGTCTCACTCTGAACCCCAATAAGAAGACGGTGACCTTTTACAAGTGAGCAAGCTGAGCCTTTGTCTAAAAAAATTACTCAATCACTGCTTAAAGAGTATGAGACTAGCTTTTGAGGAAATGAAAAAATATTGACAATTTGTACAGAATGAATGACATTGCTTAGAAAACTCTTCAGTTGGAATTAACAAGAGAAATGTTCCGAGTCAACAAAGCTTATGCAATTTCAACATTATGGAATGAACTCCAAGTGTAATTTCTGAGAGTAATGTTTTTCAAATCAATGTAATTTCCTGGAGAATGTCTACACAGGGAAATGCCAGGCGTACAAAATTTGGCAGGCCAGCTCTTTACTGTTGAGGATGGAAACTCTGAAAGAGAAAAAAAAATGCGCCTTTCTCGTCCAGAAAGCAGATTAAAAATTGTCGACTCTCATTGCATCGTGGAGAAAATAAAAACAAATTCCCACTTCAGATTAAGATCCCCGTCAGTATCCTCCTTTAAATTTAAAATCCATCAAAATGAATATTCATGAATATCTCAAATTTGCACTTAACAACCAAATTATCACTTAACAGTACAATACACTCGAGAAGTACATGGCAGCTTTTGTATGCATATAGAAAAATCCTTAACATCTTCTTACTGTAGTACACATTACTGATATCTATTATACAGGTCATTGTTCAGGATTTCGTGAGGTTTTTGTCTTCACTATGAATGACCCGGAATGTCAAAATAAAATGGATCACTTTCTACATGTTAGGAGACGCAGAATCACTGCAGTCACAAACCCCAGACTCCATTCCTCACTTGTATATTTAGCTTTTTCATAAAGACATACCTTGAGCAAATGATATTTCTTTTTTTTTAGATTTTGGAGTCTTTATCTTTGGATCACACTTGTATTGCTTGTATATTGCCATGAAAGGGTTCTGCTTGTTTAGGAAATTGAGAACTAAGGAAATTAATCATCAGAGAGGAGGTATATCAAAGATGGAGCAAAGTATGAAGACTAAAGCCAAACCACAAGTGTCACTTTAAGCTGGCAAATCGTCACTTTCATGAGATTGCTTCGTTTCTTTTTAATACCGCATTAATTATTCCAAATGTAAACCTTCCACAAAGATATTACAATATTTCTCTTAGAAACTGATCTTAAGATTTATCTCAGTGGAAACAATTCTTTCAACAGCCTTGCATCCATTCCATTCCCCTTCGGTAGAACTGACTAAGGATGGATGACAACTTACACTATATGATGTTCTTGATTACAACTACATTTGCAATACTGCAAGACTACACCTGCACTACTTAATGCCAATCCATTAAAATTCTGAATGTAAGCCCACCTACACGTGGGAGTTACTAACCTAAATGGTCATTTTACCATAGATGCTTATGGTATCAATATCTAAACCTAATTAGGAGAAATTGATAACAACAAAGGGAGCCTTCTCTGAACTGGTTCACACTTGGGGCCAAAGTGAACACAGCCACAAAACTGTAACGTCGGATTGAACGTCTGCATCAATTTCATATCAAACTCCAGCGAATTTCACGGCAAGCATATTGTGACATCGAATTCGCTTCTTGTTCGTCTGTGCCTGGAGTATCAACTGGCCTTTTCAGCACTGACATGCCACTGAAGCATTTACCGAACAGTTCCATTCACCCACGTAAAAGAAAATTTTGTCTTTCTGGGAGGGAGCAAAACATTTCATGGCAATTTGCCTCTGCCATATAACTACAAATCAGGTACAGTTAGGCAAAATCCTCATTTAATAATGTGCGTGGATACCTCACCCTCACTGCAGAGCCATGCAACACCAAGGACAGACCGTTGCTACCCCTAAGGCCCAACAATGAATCTTCGCTCCCCCGCAAGGCACTCCAAATGTCCCATCGACTGGGACACTGTGCTCAACGGCTTCCTGCAAAGCCAGTCATTCCATCAAAAGGTTAATCCTTGCAGGATCCCTGGCCAAAATTCCCTGGTGCCCGCCTTAATCCCCCCTTGGGGAATGACTCACACCGGCAGAGTAAGTAATACGCTCCCCCCCTCCCAATCCCCTCAAAAACTGTGGAAATGGACAGGAGAAAAAAAAACAACCCAAAATAATTGCTTTTTGATTGGAAGAGAACCGAATGAGATTAGATGACCTCTGGGGGGTAAGCTTATTTCTGTGGGCTTGAAAGGAATTTTTAAATTGGGGGCATATCAAATTCACATCCTCCTTTTTGTCTTTGAGCGTGATCTGTAGTTTGTTTTGTTGTAAGTGACACCTCACGTGCCACTTTGCAAAAGGTTGAAAGACAGGCAAATCTGTCTTATCGAAGCTGGCCGGTCGTCAAGGCAAATCCCTCTCCAATGGGCTCAAACTCCAAACCCGCTGCAGCTCAATCAATTGCCTCCGAGGTAGTCTATTTTCAATGATTACTGACGAACATATCCCAAATCAGTGCAACTACCTTCCCAGGGGATTAGGGTGGGGGGAAAAGAAGAATATTTACAGAAGCGATTTGGGACCGCTCTCGGCTGTACTGACGCGGGACAAACTTCCGCCTGAGAAAGACAAACAAAAGTCAGAGGCCAGGGTCGATTGGGGATAAAAGCCCAACATCCTGGATCTGTGTTTACTCCAGAAAAATTCAGACGTGTCCACCATGATTTGAGTGGGGTTGTGCGTATAAACCAAGTGACTGTGCTCTGGGTAACGACATACTAAACCAATATTGCAGCCTTGTGGATAACAGCAGCATCGTCTGATGTACGATCACCAAGGTAATTACCAAGGAGACACACAATCAGAACACTAATGTTTAGTCTCTGTGAGCTACAGTGAATGCTTAAGTTCTCTACAACTGTTGAAAAAAAAACAAAAACTCAGTCCTGAAACTGCCTACGCATAAGTCTACATACTTATTGCCTGCTGTTTAATACCAGCAGTGTGAGAGTCAAGCCCCTAACAAGTCCAATCGCAAGTCCCTCTCCAAGACCAGTCACGAGTAAACAGGATGCACTGTGACAAAGGTAAGTTTTGTCACATTTCAAATGGCTTTCGACTCAACTTACGACTAGATAAGTCCTAATGGGCTTGAAAGGACTTGTCATGGACTTCACCACAACAGTGGTTGACAGGGGTGGCTGATGTGTTTTTGTGAGACCAAAAAACTGGAGAAAAAAATTTAGAATCAAAATTACATGTACTTGAGCAATCCTTGATCCTACTTATGAGGGAAACAGCGTTTCGTTCTCATTATGTGCCGAAGTGATCACACCAATGTAAAATTTAAATATGTTGCCCAATGATGAGAGAAAAAATCACCTCAGAAGAGTCAAAATGTCATCAGAGTTTATCTCTTGACCAACATTCCCTTTCTCACCACCGATAAACGGGTTAAACCAACATTCATTCCGGCAGAGTCCACGTCAACCAGAGCCCTACGCTAATAGTGTCTTAGTCTTACATTTTAATTCTTTTCCGTGCTTTACGACATCACCAAGAATGGACACCAATGATCCCATGCAAGCTTTTCTACCTGCAGGTTACTCACTGAACCCGAGCCAAGTCACTAGTTCTAACCGGTAACCGGGAAGAGCTTGCCTTCTGAGTGCACTCTAGGCCAAAAGACAGGCTGGTCACGATGCTGTAAGTCCAATAATTACTATTACAGAGATGCGTATATCAATATAATTAGCATACTTAATCATGCGGAAAAGATAGGAAACACATGCACAAACATTCACCGGTAATCACATTACTGCTCACCATTTCACTCATGCTATTAATAGTACTATATACCGAGCGCAATCACATGCAACCTGAAATATGGATTGCCATTGGAGTCAGCCATATTGGACATTACCACCGTAACAAGAACATACACGAGACCACTTGGAAATCACGACTTAGACTAGAAACTTGATAAAGTCCCCAAATAATGCTTCCATGATAGTGCCGTGAAACATTCACTGGGGATAGTGACTAACTGTTGACCTACACAATGACCTTTGGGGATTAATTTGCATGAACCTCCAGTAGGAATGCACTCCAACGTTACTGTTACAATTAATTAACCTGGAGACAGGTATCCTCTTTTCTGATTCAGTCACAAACAATCCCCAAATGACTTTTGCTAGGTTAACACTTGGAACAAATGAGACCACACCGAGGTAGATACATGAATCATTTAAACAGACAGCATTCTTTAAACTGTCTTTACTTTCGGCAATTAAAACTGAAAAAAAGTCCCCCCCCCCCATTTTCTGATGACGGCGTGTTGCATGCCCCAGTTTAAAAACTGCTGTTGTGTAATTTCAATAATTTGAACAGGATTTTAACACGCCAAAATCGAAAAGCATCGACAAAATGCAGCGGATATTAATAGAGATGGTTTTTCTACAGAATGAGTACAATGAATCCATTTCCTGCCTTCTTAACCCAAAGTTCTCTCTTTGCGATGCCCCGGGCCCAATTTTGCACGGCAGCTTGGAGAAAGAGAACACCACCTGGCCAACTTGCATGCTTACACAAGACGCTGGCAGGGCACCGCTCGTGCGCTATTTACATTGCACAGCAGTTAAGCTGGTTACCTCATTTTTCGGTTGGCCCCAGAAGATAATAAGCTTTGACCTACTGGAATTCAATTTTCAGAGCCTACAATCAAAGAGATTTTTTTTTTTCAAACGGTAGCATCCTCTTCCAGTGCCGAAAGATGTTAATCCTTCAACAGCAGTGGAAGTTGTGACTTGAAGAAAGTATTCCAAACAATCCCACAAACCAGAGGTCATTTTATTTTTTACCATTTTTACTTCTAATAAAACGGCAAAAACAGACCATGTCAACCTAATGAAGCCCTTCTTTTCTACGGGGGAGAAAGCTAGAAATGATATAATTTACCCACTAATTTACTAGCAACCCCAGCAAATGCAAACTCTATTGCCGTGTGTTCAGTGAAAATACCATCGACCACAAACTTTAAGTTGTGGCGTCCAATTTTGAGTCTGTATAACTGTTGTAAGGGCTGCAATCTTTAACAGTACTTGAAGGCAGCACTGTTGCGATGAAATGTATCTCCTAATATCCTGGCTTGTCAGTGGATGCAATTGCATCCCTTAAGTATACCAAAAAGATAGAATGGGTGTCGGCGCGCCATCATCATTATTATGCAGTATCTTGGCTCCACACATGAGTTGACCCTTGACCCCGTATGACCTGTTACCTCTCGGCCAATGTTGCTTCAGGTATGTTTCCCCCAAGTTGGTGTATTTGAGAGTATTCCCCCATTATAAGAAGTTCTTGACCATGCGGATGGACGGTCCCCTCACTGGAGTCTTCATTACCTTCACATGTCAGCTGAAAGGAAAGTTTCCCGACATAATATCAATCGGCGCATTACCACTCCCAAAGCTACATACAATTTTTCTTTGTTAAGAAGATTCCCTTTGATTGCGCATAGTCAAGAAAACGTTGGGTAAACAATACATGACGACATTTATGTAACGTTCCACACAATGAACAGTGGATTTCCCAGCTTACAAACTCTAGCACTGGGCACTTATTCAAATTGACCCCTTATTCTAACCTGGGGCCAACACAAGAAAACTCAGTTCAGATACCATGGTACAGTAAATAACCAGTGCCTCTGAAGACGAGGCACGAGACGAAGACCCATCCCCACGCAAGACTAAATTCTAGGTGGTAACCCATTTTGCTGAGCCAAACTTCCGTGCTTAGCAGTTTTGTGCCAACTGCTTCCCGGGAACAGGCTGTAGCTCTCAGTTCCCACTTTCAAGCTGGATGATGTCTAAACATGGAGGGATTCCGTGTCAAAGTGACACAAAAATTCTGTCAATTCTGGCAATTTCTGTATGTAGTGGCGTGCGACCTCTACACTCATCCTTACATGCAAGTGATTATCGTTGGCTCGCAGAGATACAGAAGCTCAGACTGAGATGAAGAAGGGAAGAAATGCTGAGCATTTGTAAAGTCCAACTATTGTAAAGAACTGTGATTTGGGTATCTTGTCGTTTAAAGTCAGTCTTTTCTGCCAACTTTATGCTGTGCCAGGGACAACTGCACCATGTGGAGGCAAGTGGCAAAGTATGGATGCTTAGCTCAACTGTTTTTGCAACTCCTTGATTCCAGCTTTGTTTCCTTTTTGGGGGGGGTTAGTTCACTGGTGGCTCCACTTACCTGCTGGTAACAAAGGCTAGCTCCTCTCTACCGATACTAGATCATGTAATGAGCTGCTAGTCTCTCTCTCAAGGGTGCCGGAAACTGATCAGAGAACCTCTTCCAATTTTCAACTCCAACCTCATTCTTGAAGCCGTGAAGGATCTGTCAACATCCAAATGGAGGGAGAG
The DNA here is from genome assembly GCF_001949145.1 of Acanthaster planci. The sequence goes on along the minus strand of NW_019091390.1, from coordinate 1,169,746 downwards.
ACGTTTACATTCAATCCACAGTCTGATAACCTTCAGTTTGTATCGTTTGGGTAAAAAAAATTGAAAAGCCATCGGGGCCGAGTAACAATATAATCTAGGTACCTATCTCCTCCTTTTACCTTTTCTGCACTTCTCTGTCTTTTCTTTATTTCGCTTTTATCCTATTTTGTTCAATCTGCAACACCTTTTGACTTTTTTATTTGTATCTGACAAAGTCCGTAGCTACAAACGCAAGGTTGAACAAATTGGATGGGGTGAAAGTCCTTTGCTTTATATCTTTATTACAAAGAAGTATCATCTGCCATCTTGGAAAAATCCACGCCGGTAACCAACTCCCCCTCCTCCATTTTTTTTTCAAAACAAAAAAACAAACCCAGCATAAGAAACCAGTTTCCCCCTTACACGAATCACCTCATACAACGGCCACAGAAAACATTCCCCCTCATTCTGTTCAATTCCCTCATACGCATCTCACTCCAAAATGATATGACAACAGATTCCTGAACTTAAGCAGGTGCCTACCGTGTAAAACATCTGCTTCAGTTCCTGGTTGGGGTTCTGCCAGGAGGCGACGGCATCACAAAAGAAGATAAAATCCTGCCAAAACAATTTGAAAACCAGTACTTTCAACTACCAGGTGACACCACACGGAGTGAGGTGCAAGACGATCAAAATGCATGCACACGCAGCCACTATTGCTTTAGTGGCCGGTCTACAGGCTTGACTGGTAAGACCAAACTCTTTGAGTTCCATTCACTATTGGTGAGGTAACGTCACTCGGTTTTGAGTGAACGGTCCACACATATGACAAGCAGGTAGGTGGAGACTTCAAAGGAAGCCTCTCTGGTGATTCTGGGGAATTCTCCTTCTGGGTGTTGAAATGTGAACATCTAACACCATTTTTTTATAGTTTTCGAACAGAGGAAATACAAACTTGCAACAAATCCCTTTGGAAAGAAACAGGCAAGTGGACGTAAGTCACTTACCCGAGGCTTGGAATCAAAACGGGCCAAGCCAAACTCCTTCTTGTCTAATTTGGCTCCCTATTTTGTACTTAGGTAGGACCCCTGCGGGCCACAGTCTTAACTTTTGGCAGAGATTTAACCTACTCCCAGCACTAGAGGGCGGCATACCTGAACCACACCCGCAGGGTTGACATTGATCATGGAACAGATGCCTCGGAATGCTGAGTCTTTCTCCTCGTTGTCGCGGATATTCCTCAACGAGGTGCACCTACAAAAAGCACCAAAAGGAAAGAAAACACAATACTAGACTTGCCCATCAGTTGATGGCAATCCTACACCAGTTGGTGAATCCGTAGTAATTCAGGATTTAAAGCACGAAAACGTTTCAAAAAGTCATCATAGTGTAATAGAACGGTCCATTTTGCTTTCAGTCACAAAAACTTCTTCCAGCAATTTTGTATAACGAAAAACTTCTGGGAAATCATGTTAAGAAGTGAAGAAGTCCAAACAGCACTGTGAAGATTTGGCTCAAGAAAATGGATTGTGTGACCGTAGACAAGCAGGGGGGGTAAGCACTTTGACAGTTACACAGCTGCTTACTTCGCGAAACCCACTGTGGATGGACGATTCATAACCCATCACCCACACAGAAAACACCTCCACCCGACACACTTTCAATCTCCACTCATTCCGTACACACTACAAAGCATGCTCACATCAATCAACAGAGGGGGGAATAATGACCGACAGTGTCATCATCAATCCCTATAAAATGACCAATTAGAGCTTGCAAACAGGAGGGAAAAAACATAGTACTTGAACAATATAAACATTTTCCCCCTACAGAAAAACCCTTTGACGAGAAATGAAAAGTGTATGGTTCGGTTCAAGTAAAATTCAGTGCGAGGCGCTTCAGTGGTTACTTTCAATGACCACCACCTTTCAGAAAAACTGGGGAACCATAATGGAATGAGTAACGAGCTAGGGTTGCCTTTCCCGGTGACTGTGGTGTAGCAGAAGCACTCGACTCACAGAAAAGAACGTGACGAGCACAAAGGTTTTCTATCAATTTTTTTCAATCAATTTTACATAACACTTACGAAATGTTGAACACCATCACTGTGAGAAAGTCACAAGAGTGCATCTTTGACAAATGTTTAGGGGAAAAAAAAGGACACACACATAAGTTGTTTCCAAAAAGAAATCGAGAGGTGACACTGTTCAAAGCCAGTGAATCATACGCAGTATCTTTCACACTACATCACAGTCTACTGGGTGCGGCATCGCGAGGCTCAGGAAATCGTATGAAAACGTAAAGAAAGAATACACACCACTGTCGTATAAACTGTGGAAGCATAGGGGCCACAGCCTGCGGGCAAACCAGGCCAAGACGACCAATTGTGATTGCTACGGTAACAAACAGAGTGAAGACCACCAATCACACGTCAACGTTACGTCACATGACAAGGAGTGAAGCAGGCAGGAGAGGGAGAGAAAAGAAAGGAAAAAAAACGAGAAAAAACCAAAATAATAAACGACTGCCATCTTGGTCGATGGGATAGTTTTCTTCTTCTTTTTTTAACTAAACAACGTAAAAAGGTACCAAATTTCTCCGTAATTTAAAAATCAAGGCAACTCCGACCAAAGTGGACTAAACAAGCAGAAAATGTAACACCGTTCCAGAGAAAAACACAATTATGCACGGCAGTTTTTACATCACTTTATTTTTGAGTGACTGAAATTAATACATGACATACATGAAAATGCTCAAAATCAGTTGATGGAAACAAAATCAAACACATACTTTGCATTGAAAATACTTCAGGGCGTTCCATATAAACAGGAGACACCCACAAAATTACTATTTGCCAAAATCTGTTTGTCTTCCTGCTTACGAGGGAATTTTCTTGAACACACCACAAACAACATCCCCATAGAAGCAAGACTAAAAGACAAGCATGCTAATTAGCTTTCAACTACTGACAACTTTGGCATTGTTTTTTTCTTTTTTTAACCGTCCAATCACCAAAAACTCAAGGAGTACCATATAACATAACAAATTTTGATATTGACATACACCTCTGACTGACAAAGTATGGATAGGGTACATATACATGTATGTCATGCATCAGGCTACATCACATGATGACAGCTGATTTCCCCAAACCCAGCGACCGGGGGAAAAAAACCCAACTGTCCCAAATACGCAAATATTTGGATAAACTCTGTTTAGAATAGAAGCGTAAAGGAATTTGCTCGGTTAGGTCAACACGGCATGATCTTCGGAACGGTCGGGTGTTTTCGAGCAAATGTCACAGCGAGTATTTGGAGCAGGGAGTGCAACTTGCTATGAAATCTTCTTTCTGGACAACATATACTCCTTGCAGTCGGAATGAAAGGCCAATATGAATGAGACGAAGGTAAGGCTGGGCTTGTTCCATGGGAACCAAAGAGATCTACAAATTACTGAATGGGTTGGTTTCATTTGGAACTGAATTCAGCGAAAAAGAAATTTATAATGAAATAAAGGATCTATGTAATCTTATGGCATGCGTAAAACCAAGCTGTGCCAGAAGACTGTTAGGACTGTTTAGTTTTGAGGACTCAAGGTAGCATGTGGGATTTGTTGAGTCCGTCTCAACTGGAGGTCTTGTCCCACTTGGAAGACCGTACCTCGAGCGACATTTCCAGAAATACATGCATTATACCCATAACGACTGATACACCTGTAAACACTAGACCCCTGCTCTAGAATTTGCAAAGAAGCCTGGGTGGTCTGGGCAAACCTTCCGGAAAACTTGTCAAACTATTTTGCTTCCGCGCAACTGATAGCGAGCCTGTGGCTATTTCCAGAATGGTCTCGAGAAGGTCTGTACGAGACAGTATAAACATAGCTGTGCTTTTTTAGGCGAGATACAGTCATACGATCTGATCCCTGGCTGACGCCCTGACTGCTTACACCTGCACCCACCTGTGTTTTCCAGCAGAGTCTTTGGGGTGTTCGGCCGGTTGATTATATCGGTCAGTTGGGTCAGGACCAGACTAATGTACGGCTCCATCTCCTCTCCTAGATGACACATCAAATTAAGCACAAACACGGCGTCAACTGACAGCTAACTCACGGGTGAAAAACGATGTATAAATGTCACGAGGGTGAACGATCTTAGTTTCACTGTGCACACTGGCTCTCTACGAGACCACGCAGTGGTAGATTTTAATCCCCGAAAAGGATTTGTAGTCCCTATTTAGGATTGGCCACAAGTCTGCACAAGCAATACACAAGTTGGCATCTTGAAAACTTTCCCCACAACGTGCTGGTGCGATTTAACAACTACCCACGGACAACATGTGATTACAGCAAATACTAGTGTTGTGGTGGTGCATGGAGTAAGGTTAGCGTCAAATGGGCTTTGACGCTGGACTAAGAGTGATTATCAAAGATGAGTAATAACATTCAATGGCACGTGAATCCTCGTGGTTTCTTGACAAAAATGAATGTGTTGGGAACGAAAAGAGAAAAAAAAGAAAAGGCAGTCAGTAACTTGCTCACAGAGGACGAGAGAGGGTGCACAAACGCATGCATGCTGCGGACTTACTCATCTGTATGGAGACTTCGCCGATGGCCCACGTGGCATTGTTACAAACCGAGATGAATTCTGGATTCAGATTCTGCCCAAGGACGGGGAGGAAGTCAGCTGCACAGAAAATGAAAACAGCGTTAATTGAAACAAAGAAAAGCGAGCAAAGTGGCAAAAAAAGTGACTAAATACAGAGTTGGCAAGATAAGTTGGTGGGACACAGGTACGGCATTCCTATGGTCTCAGGGTTCACATCCCACTCTGGTCAATATCTGCAATATCTTGGAAAGATTAAAACCTCTACTTTATGCACTGGTTCAGGGATAACAATTTCCTGTCACTGTTAGGGGTGTGTTGTATGGAAGTAGGGAGGGGCAAGGCATTTGGTTGGGAACCCTGCCCCTTACATGGGTGCAAGCCTGCCCGCAGCATACTCACGTCCGTTTAACAACTTCCACACTTCCAATCTAGTGACGGACCTAATCATTTTATGCGGATTGTCTCACCTATGCAAGGTTTGACGTGCTTGAAGCAGGCTTTGGTCAGATCCCCCAAGAGGGCGAAAGAACTCTGGCGAACCTCTGGCATCTTATCCTGACCAACCATGAAAGAACAGAGGAGATCCATCATTTAGAGAGCACTGCTCGCGACGCTACCTTCTGCACTGATGGAGTTTTATCACAGCAGCAACTTTGAAATTGGCAACACCAGAATTTCAGCAACATTTGGACACAGTACAACATATTCCAGCATCATCATTCATTTCAAAACCAGCAGTCCTGATATCTTACATGAATGACATCAGGTATCACATTATCTCATGGGATCTCTGCACGTAGACTTGCAGGCAGAGGAAAGCACAATCTGCTTAGAGTGGAGACACTGCAGTTGCACTCTCCACCATGAGACCCTGCGCTTTTGTGCACATTCAACTGAAAATCTACCTGTTTTTCGTCTTGTGAACAGCCCAGACAACCTCTCAATCACAGGGCCACTAACTAGAATCCCAAACTCTCAAAGAGGGGGCATACCTGCATGCACTGAAAGAGAAGGCTAAGTATGTTACTCCGCTCCACCAGCTTCTCTATGTGGCCTTCCAGTCCCTCGGCGAGCCCGCTCAGCAGATCCAGGGCAACAATCATGAAGTCCTTGTCGGGAGGCTCCACTTGATCAGGCCGAGCATCAGATGCCTGAAGAACAAAACAAAAGGAGTCTTCATGAAAAATTACAAGTACACCGCCATCTCCTTCAGGTTTATGTCTTCGGGATCACTGCTTAAGATTCCAAGCAAATTAAATTTCCATGGAAAGGGCAAGTAACTTCCTTGAAACTTGTACATTCGTCCATTCTTCCTTCAAAACCTCCCATCAAGTATTTTGTAAGAGTCTCCTCCCAAAATGAGTTCATTCATTTTCTATGCCTTATAGGGGAGATCTTCAATCTCAAAAGATATCACTCAGTGGAAGAGTGCGGCACAAGTGCCAATTGGTCCCAGCTGGGTATCTTGAGAAGAATGGGGGCAAGCTCTGATGATAAGTTGTGTGACTGAGTCACAAGACAAGTCCCAAGCTATTCTGAGCTACAGGCCCTGGAACAAATCGCTTACAACAGAAATAAAATGGAACATTTCACCAACACCACGTCTGTCTCCATCAGGAGTGAAATCGAGAAATGTATCAAAGTGAAGAACTTGGCTTTGTTCAATGCGTGTGAAAAAGTCCGAGTGAAATGCACTGATCCTGGAGGCTCATTCTCTGGGATCCGGTCACATTTTCGGGACCCGCACAGCACTGTCCCCTGTGAATAAAGCTTACAGCGATTTGCGCCAGCGTCTTTTCGGTGAGGGACACACATCGTTGATAGACGGGCTCACTGTAAGGCAAGAACCCGGACTGCAGCGCCGTAGCCACCGAGGACAGGCACTCCAGCAAGGGGAAGAGGTCTTTGTCCTCGTCCTTGAGGGAGTTCCATTTCTCCAGCAGGGGCGGCATCAGCATGTTGATGTATTCCTGGGTGGTGGGAAAAAAGAGTGGGAAAGTGGGGGAGAAGTCAAATGATCGAGTTGAGGACACAGCAGTTAAAGTTGTCTCATTGCTAGCAATGTTTGTGAACCGGAGTTGCTAGTACGTCGATTGGATTGCCCATCAATGGAGATTTTTCAGCCTTATATTCTGTACATCAGCACTGGCACCACAACTGACAACAGAACCGAGTTTTTCATCTTTTATTTTCATTTCTCAAAAAGAACGTTTTAATGTTCATCGGCTCAGAGAATCACTTTATAAAGGTTGGGATTTATGTGAATTTGTACGAGAAAAAAATGGAGTTAATTATCTTTCCATCACTAACTCTTCCAAAATAGCACACGGTGACACTCATGAAAAAAAGTTTCACACCCCGCTGATGCAATCAGAGCCCAAGTCTAAGCGAAACACAAGCGACAGCCCATGCTGGAGGAGCGAGCATAGATGCTGGAGCTGCGCTAGGCACAGGGAAACTGCGAATGGACCCTTCCCATGAAATATGCAAATAAGGCAGGTGCATGCGCATTACTACCACTGGCTGGCAAAGTTGCTTAAATCTTTGACGTAGTAATACAAGTCTCCATGCGCGCGCGTCACAATCGCCGTTTCTGTGCTAGTATAGTTTGACATAAGTGCCAAACTTAAAGACAAGGAACTGTTACTTTCCGACCTCAGGACACTGAAAACTTCACTTAGTTTCGAGAAAAGCGTGCTCAAGTATCGGGCAAAGGCTGTAATATGGTTTTAACTGACCGTCAACGCTCCAGGTTATGGTTACTAGCAGCTCGCCTACACTACCGACAGCGTTGACGGCTCCACTTGCCAACCAGTGGTACTAGTTCACATGCGCCCGTCCAATTTGCATATTTCATGGGAAAGGTCCAGTTTCTCACGACAAGCTTTCCATTGACGGTTTTCCTCCAGTGACAGCAATGATCTTTGAAACCATGACGTCACCGTATCCGCTCACCGGTTTATTCAGGTGATGCCCCACGGAATCGGCCAGCGTGCCGATGGCGTCATACAGTATCAGCAGGTTCTTGTGCTGGTACTTGCTGAAGGCAAAGACCAACGTCTGCAGGATGAAGCCCAGGTAAGGGACCAGCTCCGTGCAGGCCTCCTCCTCCAGCGTGGCAAAGGCGCTGCACGCCGCCTCCTGCACTCGCTTGTTGGTGTCCAGAATTCTCTTCAGGAGCTGAAAAAATTGGACAGGAGGATCAGTCACGAGCGAAAAATCTTTGATGTTAGCGTTCTGTTATTCTTCTCGTTCGAGACAACTGACAGCATCCCACTGTCAGCAGACACGGAATTACTCTTGACTCATCCCATCGCCTCTGAGAGGGGTAGCTACGTCAGGGTGCATGACACTCGTAGGTCTGCATGGTGGACATGAACCCGGTATGGAGGGTCTGCTTTCACACCGCAGAAGTTAATCTCTTTCCCTGTGTGGTTCCGAGAAGAACCAATCATTTAAAGCCAGTGTTTGACCAGTGCACTCGTCAGTCTCCTGGTGACTGACAGAGCAAAAAAAGTCAAAGCTCAAAAAGTCTAGTCACAACTGGCTTTCCACAGAACCACACAACTTGTAACAGAGATTAGCTCCCATGGTACTACCACAAACGTTTCGCACTTCATGTCGGGATGCCTGACAATTTTTTTGTCCAGCAGTCGTTGGATTCAGAGTTCACTTGAAAAATAATAGTCAACACTACTGAATGACTCAGCTGCTCTGAACAAGCATCGATCACAGTAGCAAGTGTTACCATGCGCATCTGTAGCTCAGTAAAACTTTTTTTATACAAAAGTCTGTGAAGAGCATCAGCCCTTCCAAGTGCCCTGGAATGGCAGTTGGGACTAGAGAAGGTCACATCACAGCAAGGCATGCGGCAAGAATTCAAGACAACAAATGGAACCGCTACTCAAACGGGTGATAATGATGAAAGGCAAAGACAAATGTTGAAAAAGTTTGTAGACAAACAATTAAACAGCCATGTGACAAGATACACTTGGAGAAGAAAGGATTGAGACTAAACCAAGACTCTGAGGTCCTACATACACAACTCTGGCAACTTCCTATTCTGAATTCAAGTACGATGATGACCGAAACAACTTTTAAGGATGCAAAGATTACAGAGTACAACAATCGTTCTTATAGCTGAGCATGTCTTCTTCAATTTTGACAAGAACTTCGCCTTTTTTGGCATCTGAAAAGACTTCAACCTGCAACATTATCCAATAAAACTGGCCTTGGAAGGGCTGAACATTCTCACCTCTGACATGAGACGTTGCAGGTACAATTCATGGGGCTGATTGACAATCCAGTGGGAGTAGCGGCTGAGCGTCCAGCAGGTGATGGACCGGACTAGGGCCTTCTTGTCGGCCAGGCAGTTGATCAGGTAGGGGATCAGCTCCGGCAGGTGGGGGACCATCGCATTGGCACATCCTACGCCAGTGGGAATTAACAACATCCAGATACACAATTAGACTAAACTTGGAAGGGGAAGAGGGCAAGGACGTCTGTGAGGACAGCCGAGATTTAGAGTCCATACCGACATGAGCACAAGGTCACTGTATCCTCATGAAATACAGTCTCACCACTCGTTACCAAGAGTACGGTGTCAGTTGAAAGTGAAAAATAACTGACCCTTTGATATCATTCTGGCAAAGTGCTTTTGACAAAATTGCATGAGAAGACACTGACAGAAATGTTGCCTGAAACTAGGTTTCCTGTCCAGTACAGACCTTACAGCTTATTCACTTCAGATCATAACTTAAGCAAATGTGTCAGGCTGCAAACGTTTGCTGTTTTGACTCGACTGGATCTGGTGTTTCAACCACCCCAGTGCAACATGATCTGTCTGATCTAACCATCTGTCAATCTCCAGTGAGCTCCTCCACCAGCAACCCTAACGGGAGATGCTCACCTTCAGCGATGGCGCCCAGGACAAGAATTCCCGACTCCTTGACCTCCCACTCTGGATGGAAGAGAGTCTCCTTCAGGATGGGCAGCAGGACCGGCATCAAGTCGTCTCGGAACACGTTGGCCAAAACATCCAGAGCAGCCGCCGAACACTTCCCTGAAAAAATTTTTTTTTGTTGAATCCATTGCACAGCTCTAGTAACACAGAAACAGCATGCGGAGGCATGTAGAACTGCTCAGAAATTCAATTTTTATCTTGATCAAGAGATTAATTTGAAACAAAGGGTAGTGCTTTCAGGACAAAGATATTGACAAGTGAGGCAACACTCACAAGGCCTGGTAGTGAAAGAAACACGTTCCAAACCACAGGTTCAATTCCCAATTCACGAAAGTTTCAACAATTAACTTTGGAAATTTGATAATTCCCTTATAAAATGCATTACGTTGATACGGGAAAAGTAATTCAGGGCAAAGTATAACTGACAGTGCAGGAATCAGGACTTACTCAAGTTCCAATCCGAAAGTGCATCGTCGTCATCCATGCCATAGTCTGAGCCAGAATCCTAATGCGAAAAATGCTCAAAAATTAACTCCAGCTCATTTAACCCCTGGAAAGGAGTACAGTAATTTTTATCCAGTCTCACACACGAGCCCATCTCGTGATCATTGGATTTTTCACAGCCCCATCCTCTACTCCCGAGTTCTGAAAGTGTGGTGGACTTATGGAATGATTTGATGGTCCTCCTGCATGTGCGCCACGGGCAGAGGGCATCTTTTAGTTGGTTGTCACCTCTCCGTCTGTTCCCCTTTCAAAATATGCTCTCCTTCCCATCTGACCCCCCCCCCGGCCTTCTTATTTTTCCTCCCTCCCTTCCTCCTAGGCACAGAAGATCTTAACAGAGATCCCACAGTGATCTGAAACCAAATTCCATGACTTTCCAGGGCTAGGGTATGACAATTTCCGTGACATTTAACGCCATTATGCAGAGACAAGTTGTTTGGTATTGTGAACTTGAAGACTGCCACATCCGCTACTCCAAACTGACAAGGATATCGCCTGTATTAAAAGTTTATCATTATTCTGTTAACACATAAATAGTTGCACATCAATAATAACCCCGTGGTGATACTGATTTCTCCTTTTTTTCCCCGATGAAAAGATTCCAAGCAAACTATTTTTCCTCAAACTCTCCGTGACTCTCCAGGACAACTTCCCCCCTTCCCCAAGATTTTTCAATTTTTTCCTCGACGGTGAGAACCCTGTCTTAGCTTGCCATCAACTCTGGCCTTTCCTTGCTCCGTCCCTTCCCCCCCCCTTCACAACCCTTCTCTGTGAGCCCTCCACCGACATTCCCTCTGACCGTCCAGCCCTTGCCACTCACGTCTGCCCTGTCGTCGTCTTCCTCCACCGAGTGCTGCTGCGCATGAGTCTTGGACTTGTGGAATCTTGGCTTGATGTCCTGCTCGTTGTCGGGTATCATCTCGTCTTCTTCCACGTCGCCCTTCAGGAGGATGATGTCAATCTCCGAGTACTTCATGCCACGCACCAGAACAGGAACGAGCCTTCAAAGAAACAAAGATCAAGACGGCCCCCTCAGCACAGGCCAGCTACAAATGGTTTTCATTTCTTCAAACAAATGATCAGGAGATTATGGCATCATTCTGTGAAATCGAAGGAAAAAGCGATGGGTAAATGCTGGACTTAGAATCTAGACACTACCACCAAGTGCAAATGATTTCTGGTGAATACCAAGGCAAAAGAGGGATGGATAAAACAAATCAAGTCCCCGACTCAGGCATCAGTGACCACTTTATGAACTGTCAGAGAGGACTGCCAGCACTACCTGTTCAAATGCCCAGCCAAGACTTCCCTGCAGATGGGCTGCTCGGCTAACGTCAGCCAGAACTCGCAGGCCTCCAAGGCCACCGTCTCGTCCTGATCTTGAGTCCGCAGTAGGATGTACTGTAACGTGCAGAAAAAAAAGAATCGAGTCCATCAGAGACTGTACAGCAAGACAGCTGGGAACAGCCATGCTTGGCTAGATTTGTCCAAAGTTGAATGCAAAACTAAAGAAATATAAAGGCAGAAATCTAACTTGGCTCTTAAAAAATCTGACCAATTTTGGTGCTTGTACAGCACACAAAATGAATATTCAGTACCCCAAATCAAATGCAATTCATAAATTACGTAGCCACAGTGCTGAGCTCTGTTGAAGGTATTTGAGAAGTGTAAGTGGCCAAGTGATTGCCTGGGCAAGCGCATTATATATGGAATTCAAGAAATATGCTATCACAGATACATGTTCATGCACATGTACAAATCTATAAATAATGGTAAGTAGCCACTCTCAGTGTCTGTCAACATCCCAGTCAAGTTCCCTCAGCAGACCATGATTTTTTGGTCCCCTCCTCACAACTGCATTCTGAATCCCCACAACGTTCGTGTCTTCTTGGACCAAGAACCAACATTGACGTGCCCAATGTTGACTTTTAACCACGGCCGAAATCTTCTCAACGCATGACCGGGAATACAACACATGATGGGAAGACAGCCTTTCAACAGCAGAGCTATTCAGAAGCTTCACACCGGCATACCATGCATAGCCAAAGATGAGCCTAACAGACCTATACTTACGGCAAGCACTGCAGTAAATTAAAGGGTCAAGGACAAGCATTTTCGACAACCCTTGAAAAAGTTCTTTTGTGTTTCAAACAACCTCTTTCTTCATGGGGCTCTTTCAGGTTTTTATTTAGCTGTTTTAAAAGGTATATTCTTATGCTGATGCAGATTTTCATATTCATGAGTAAGACTGTGATGTCATTCTGTGTCGACAACCTCCAACTGTTCCATGATTTGTGCATATAACAACTGCTGGAATGTTTGTTATTTTGCTGTTCTAAATTTCCTTTCCCCTAGTGATTTATTGCAATCGTAAGTACATGGCAATAAGCTCACATGTAACCCTTCATCGGAAAAGTTTTTATTCAGCAAATGTCGGACTCGCAATCTGAAAGAAAAAAAAAGATTATAAACAGCATCCCCCCGTCTTGAAAAGAATGGACAAATTCTACACCCCAGGCAATGCCAGGATGCCAAATAAGTTCCGCTCACTGAAGAAGGGAACAACCTGACGCAGGATGCAAACCTGAGAGAAAAGCCATTGCCGAACCCCTTCAGTGCAGCTCTCTGAAATACCATCATGCAGAAATGCAAGTCCCCTCAGAAAACTGAAAACAGTTACCCAGATACATGCATTACATGCAGTGATCCCAAACATGAATACTGTACATGCTGTGTGATACATGCAACAGCGCAATTCAAAGCGACAGCCTACAGTCAGAAACACCCCCCCCCCGTTTGTGGCTCGATGGCTTTGTATCCCACACACATGACACATGCACATGTAAATACTATGACTACTATTCAGTTTAAGGTCTGTTCATCCCTGTCATTGAGAGGTGGACTCTGTGCTTGTCATGTCTACATATGCTTGTTAAGTTTCTCTGTTCTCCGCAGTTCATTGCCAGGGTGGCACTGATCTGCAGACAGTTCAATGTGTTGATATTGTCAGCGTATCGGTAGATGAAATCCCTTTCTAAATGTTTGGCCATTCATTCCCTGTTTATCCTGTCAATCCAAAATTTAAAAAAAGGACCAGAGAAGCAGGTAAAAAAACTGACCATTCCCTTTGTGTTTCACACTTGCTGATCAGACAGCGAGTGACACACAGCATTGTAAGACCAAACAAACTGACGTGCAAACAGAGACCTCACTACAATCTCAAGAAAAACCTGCCTATTAATGATGGAGGGGAGGGACTACACAATCATCAACATGTCTCGTCACTATTTCCACAAGCGGAATGTGGTTTTTTTTTTACCTCGATGATGTTATTCATGTGCGGCAGCAGCTTGTCTATCCGGACTTCTAGGAGCATGACCAGCGCTTGGCAGACATGCTTACGCACTTCAGGATCCTCGTCGTGTGACAGAGCAAACAGATTCTACGGGAAATTAATAAACACAAAGAGAGAAGTTGAAAAGGCCAGTTGGAATGTAACCTGTCAGTGTCTCATCTTCTTTCCCTGTCATGTTCCGAAGTTTTTATATACAACAGG
>NW_019091390.1:1117545-1134404 GCF_001949145.1 Acanthaster planci | reverse complement strand
GGTTAAAAGATGTTTGACCTTAAATCTAACCATGCCCACCCAGCATCTGTCTGTCTTGATGCTCCATGCATAGTTAAATTATAGGAACAGTGATGATGTTTTTGGTTAATTACAAGTTACAACCTATAATGAGGCTATTCTTATATCGTCCTCGTTCGGCCATTAATTAACCCACGATTAACTACCAACCATTACTGCACAGTCAAGTCTCAGGATGTCACCCCCACCCCACAATGCGGACAACCCGACCCTCCTGCAGGAGCCGCTGGAGGGCTCTCCTGCATCCAAAGTGGCAGCCTCGCTGTGCCCCGATGACCAGTCCCCAGCGGACGATGCGCAAGACACCGTCACCGATGTCTCCATGTCTCAAGACGAAGACACTGACAGTGATGAAGCCGACCGTGCCATCGGTCTGACCTTGTTGACCCTGCCTCCCGAGCTGCTGCTCAACATTATCTCCTTCCTGGATGCCAGGGTGGTTATTCGCCGCCTGAGCTTGGTCTGCAAGCACCTGCACCGGCTGATTGCCAACGATGCCACCTGGAAGATTCGCATTAGCAAACGGTGGCCAAAGCAGTACCCAGTCGTACCAGGTAAGTTTTAATGGACACATAGCGTGATCAGGATGAGTTCCAGAAAAATGTAAATAAAGTCCTCAACTTTATAACTCTGAGATCCTACAAAATCCTGTGAGGCTTTGAAGATTTTCTTCAGACGGGATTAAATTCCTCATTGCAGTTAAAGTAAATGGAAAATATGCAGATTGAAAGAATTTTGAGGACTGTAGGCAAGCATAAAGCTAGAACCAATTTTTTGTTGGGAGGGGCAAAAAGTGAGATTTCCTGATGTAACTTTTATGGCCTTGAGTAACCTTTACTAATTTATTCATAAGGCATAATCGGTGAGGGAATTTCTTCCGCAGTTGACGATGATAAGTTCAACTGGCAGTTTGCTTGCTTGGAACGCGAGGAGCAGTACAGACGATGGTCAGAGCCATCTAGAATGGAGCACTTCAAGTTGACATCAGGCCACTTTGCAGAGATTGACTCGGTCCATCTGATGCAGGTCAGTCGTCAAAAGTCAATGCGAAGGGGTCTTTTTGATCCCGGTTCTGTGTGGAGCATTGCCTTTGTCATGACTTTCAGTCTATGCCCAAGAAACTCTTAAAGCACGTTGTAAATATTGCCGATCATCGGGCCTTGAGCTCTGCCATCTCAAGCTCAGCATGGATTTGGATAACCTGGTCATCTTAATTACCATTCGCTTTGCATCATTCCAAACAGAAGACATTTTGTTGAAAGAACTATTCCATTTCTTTTTTTTTCTCATTTTCAGGGCGGTGACCTATGTGTGTCAGGGTCCAGGGATCGCTCGTTCCACCTGTGGGACATCAGCAAGCTGAATGCAAGAAATTATGAGGAATCTGTGGAGGCTTCCAAGCTGAAGTCTGTTGATGACCACAAGGTAAGCTTCAAGAATCTATTCAATGGAAGTTTCGTCTAAAGATTTCTCTCATGGGAGGCCATCTTTGGTGGAAAATTACAACTAGTTATTTAACATCATCAGGTGCTAGCGGTGTGCAAATGATACACTCGCATATTGATCCAGATATCTTCGACATTTGATGTCGGTAAGAGGCGATGTCATTTGAGAGAGACCTATAATGGAGAGGTCAACTTCTATGTGTATACCCCTCGAAAACTTACCCACTTACGTGTAGTTCTGTTACTGTCAGGGTCATTCATGACTCTTTTTTTTTCATTTCTTGAGGCAAGTTCAAGCGAAAACTAACCGGTTCATAAGTGTGACGTCACTTCAGTTTAAACCACGCCCACTACACATGCACTTGACATAGAGTTGCATGTACATGCATTGATCGCTGTTTACATGAAACCACGGAACCCGTAGTTAATGCCCAACTTAATGCCCAGCGATCGTCCAACGGGAGCCTGCGAATTGTGGCGAAGTCACTTACAAACCGGATAGTGATCTTTAGTTCAACCAATGTTGCGCAAGTGATGAATGGCTTAATCCATCCAATCAATCATTTGGAACAATGGCACAGTCACAGTGCTGGTTGTCAATGTCTAATTTAATCTGATTTGATTTAATTTAATCTTGAATCAGTACTGGTTGAACCATTTACATTAAATTAATTGTGGGAGATGTCGTTGAGCATGAGATTCTCTAGAGCTGCAGCCAGCAGCAAAATTTGAATGACAAGGAGATTTTACACAATAGTTGATGGCATCATGCCTCATACATCTTATTATGCATCGATTATGACCAACAGGGTCAGGATGATATCTCAAACTGACTTCACTTGTAGTTGTTGGACTTGATAAATATTCAGTGATATTAAAATGTATGAATATTCACTGTTTAGGGATGGGTGTGGCACATCACATCACAGGACAACATCATTTGTACGTCGTCATGGGACCAGTGGATAAAATTATGGGATATCAATGCCGACTGTGGGTTCGTACAGGGATTTAGGTAAGGAGCCCATAGCCTTCTCCATAACAAGTGGCTATTATGAAATTTGCTGCAAAATAAATGCTTGTTTGTAATGTGCCAGGCACTACCTGTGTAACTTGAATTTTTCGATGACAAGATTTTGGATGAAAGAGCTTGATTGTTTGTTTGTCTATTCCTCGGACATATTGCAGGGGAAGTTCTGCCTTCTTGTGCTCTGTGTTACATCAGTATGAAGTCCATGCCGGTGCTTACGATAAACACGTCTACGTGTTTGACAGAAGAGGTGAGATACGAGCACGAATGTTACCGATGTGCGGTAGCGTGTCTTGGAATTGCTGAAAGTGGGCTGCAGTTGCAAAAGCAATGTATGGAGAGCCCAGAAATTTAAGGTGATGAAAATGTGCAAAGCAGGAAAGTAGATGGGGCAAGAAACAATCTGTCCGACACTACTTCAGTGCTGCATGAGAATGTGTTTCAGAAAGAAAATGGCACTATATCTGTTTTTGCACACCTTCCCTCTACAAGGGCAGATCTTAATACCATTTTGGGGGGGAGGGGTACCAAAAGTGATTTTTTTTATGTAAGGCTTTATGGCTTTCTAAGGGGTAAAGCTAAAGTTGAAGGTTTTTTCAGGAGTGAAAGGGAAATTAGGTAGTCCTAAAAAAGGCCTGTCTTCTCATTAGTCCTGAAAAGTTGGGTCCGCCAAAGCCCATCCGCTGTCTCAACCAACAGACTACGAAATGATCAGAATTTTAACAACATTGCTTCGCTGCACAACTCTGCGTTCTAACTGGCAGATCGTCACCAAGGAAGCACCAGCAAGCTGCGATTGCACAAGATGCCAGTACTGTGCTTAGCCTCCGACAACGATTACATCATATCGGGAAGCGAGGACAGGACGATAGCCGTATTTGACCGCCGGGCTGGGAAAATCCTAAAAAAAATTGAGGTGAACAAAAAAAAAAAGACACTAGATCCACAAAAGGGCATCTTTCCAGAACATTTCTGGACTTGTTTAAGTATGTGAGACTGCAGAAGTTTCACCGTACATCTGCATAAAGTTGGAAGGCACCAATATGGTGTGGACGAAGTTTGTTATACATTGCAAAATGCAGGGGAAGCCATGTCAAAATTACTAGGAAATGGACACAGCCAGAACCTTGAGGCTTCCATGGCCATGTGCATTATTTCTGGCCATAGTCAAGTCCTTTGGACATAGCCAGCTGCTCACTTGCTGCAGTGCTGTTACTGTTTAGCTGAACAATGCCCTCAAGTTTTGTATTAAGGCTTTCTGCTCTGAATGAAAGCGCCCGTTCACTGGCATTCACTGGCAAAGAAAAGAGAGGCAGGTGGGGCATTTTTTTTTCCAACCGGTGTCCCTAACATGTCAGTTAAATGTGAAAGCAGTCACGCAAACCTGTGTGTCCCCACCAGAGGGACGCCCTTGATACTTGAGAGCTTGTTCATCTCTTGTTCCTGGATGGTGCAGAGAAATCAGATGAGGACGTGCCAAATGACTTATCATTTATCCCCTTCTGTTGGGCTTTGTCACTGGTCATACAGCTGGAGAAGTTCCCCATGTGCATGTCCTACGGCCTGGGTCAGCTCTGGGTGGGCAGGAAGGATGGCCAAGTGACCGTCATCGACCCCACCCAGGGGAAATTTGACATAGTACAGGTACGTTCACAGATCGTTTTGATTGTGTTACCTTCATTGTTGCTTTTAGCCTGTAATGCTGGACGCACTTCTTAGGAGGACCCCCACCCCTCACTTCATTAGTGTAGGGCTACTTCTGTGGTCAAGAACATTTTGAGCCTGAAAAACTAATGCATACCTCAAGTATTGCGTTCAAAAAAAGCTGGCAAACAAAACACTGAAAAAAAAGGTTTGTTGTTTTCCTGGTTCCAAGTACTGTGATTTTTCTCAGAGGCAGTTGTAACGAGCATTTGTGCAAGAACATCAATTTGTATTCATTTAGAGTTGACGACTCTGACATTTTAGAGAAGTATTTCTTTGACATAGTCCATGCTGACTTTGATCAGTGTGTTGACCTTTTTTGGTAAGGATGTGTGAAGTCAATGACAATATATTCACACTGAAGCTTGTTCAGTAAGTTATGTGTGTAGATTGTTCAGTTTTCCTGTGAGTTGGTAATGGATGACACTTTGGTTCTTACAGACATACGACGTCGGGCATACGAGCAAAGTAACTGGTATCCTGCACAACTTGGGAGCCGTCATAACCTGTTCAGTAGATAACAGTATCAAGGTGGGTACATGCTTTCGGGTGAGTAGATTTCAGGATGGGCAGCTAGGCAGACTGACCTATTGAGTTCTGATGTAATTGCAAACAAGTGCATTGCAAACAAGTGGAATTCGTAAGACTTGAAGGTTTTCATGGTGAAAGAACTATAGGAGTAGAACGATTGCGATCACACCATGGATCAATCTCTTTCTTGAGTATGTGTGGGTCTGAGAAGAACTGGAGAATAACTCGACGTTTTGAACAGTGTACTCCGTCCGTCTTCTGGAGACTGCAGGATTCTGACTGGGAGTGGAGCTTATATGGTGAAGACAGGGATCTAGCTATTCCCCGGTTCTTCTCAGAACCACACATACTCAAGAAAGAGATTGGGCCATGGTGTAACCTCAGTCGTTTTACTCATGTGGAATTCTTGTTTTTAAATTTAACAGTTAGGATTAGTTGATCAAAATCAATGCTTCCACTGAAGAAAGTATTAGGGAGCCATCCAATTCCCAGCTGTGACAATCTTGAGTGGTTTAACATCTCATGCAGAAATCGGCTTTGGCAAGACTTTTCTTAAACCTCCATTCTGAACTTATGAAATAATCATGGGACTGGAAATTTGCTTTTTGCGCTTTGGAACATTGCATATTTTCTGATTCCTCTCAGATTCATGAGCCAAATCATGATCCCTCCACCATCCACACCATCGAGCACACATCGTCGATTTCCTCCATCCACTTGAAGAACGACATCCTGGCGGCAGGCGGCAGTGACCTGTGCGTCAACATCTGGAGGCCGACACCAGATGAAGACTGAAAATGATCCCGCTCTGGCTAAGCAGCGGAATGAGACAGCAGTACTTAGCTGACGTGTCTGTCTAGGTCTCAGTTGGCCTTCCGTGGTATTTACACAACCCTTGGCTTTCATGTATATTGTCAGGGATGCATGCCAGTTTTCAGGCAAAAGCTGGATTTCAGGTTTTTTCATTTCCAATGATTGGTCTACTCTCAGGCCATAAGCAACGTATGTTTAGGTTTCTCTGGCCGTATTTTCAGGCTCGGGACTAGGAACTTATGTAGTGGCATCCCTGTATTGTGGCCTTGAAGTTGTCAAAAAGAGAGAATTACTCTTAAGACTGGTTCGTAAGCAGCATGACGCAAATGTGAATTTGTGATGTCGCATCCACTTTCATGTACATGTAGCTCATTTCATCATCGGTAGAGAGGCAAGCATTTACAATTAGCGGTTGATTCTTGGGTATTATATGGGCAGTGTGTCTTCTGCCTGCTCAATTTGGACAGTTCACTGGTAGTCCACCGTGGAATTAGTTTGGCAAGAGGCTGTGAGTTTTACCAACACAGCCGATATTAACAAAGTATTCGAGGGGACACTTCATGCATGAGATGCTGAGTTCCAAGAAAACATCTCACAGTCTGTTGAAAGAACTATCACAGTGTCAGAGCTGCCGGAAAACTCTAACAAGCCGTGTGTTGTGTCTCTGCGCATGATCTCTGTAATGCTAGCAGAACTCGGGTTGCATTTGTTCTCTGCAGATGATACAACTGTCTTTTGTCACACATGGCAGAAATTTACAGGCGTGTTGGATATTTGGCAACGGCATCAGTGACAAAAGACTATGGTAAAATTGACCGAGCCTGTGAACTTTCTGCCTATGCAGCTGGTCATGAGTGAATTTTGTGTAAGTTACCTCGAGTGTGGCATGCTTGATATGAAATGTCAGCTGTATACCTAGCACAGTACTGTTCTTGGCAAATGCATGTGTTGTGATACGTGCGCTTGGTGTACATCTACATTCCAGTCTTAGCTCATTGCAGATAATGTACGTGCTGGTTTTTGTAAACCCAATTTTTTGTGCCGGGTAATAACGTTAATTTTAATAATTGCATTTTGCTCTCCACTATTTTGTGATCACATGACACATTACGCAATAAAAGGGGGGCCAGCCATGTTTTTAGTGTTTCCCCTTTGGTTTTAATTTTCTATATTTCAACACCCAAATCTGTTTATGGGTAATTCCAGAAATTAGGGGTCCAAAAGCATGACGTTTTTCTGTCCCTGTTACATCTAACCTTTGTTATTTGACATGAAAATACCACGGGCATTGATTTCAAACTATTACTATTTGTTTGGCAGGTAATTTACATTAATTCATCACTTTCGGATATTACAAGTGTGTTCTGAACTTACACAATCATATGTCAGATGTGACAGGGACACCAAAAAAATGGACCCCATATTTCTGGAATTACCCTGATACTTCTGAGTCAGCATGCAGGCTGTAGTTTGAATGAAACAGTAGAGCAGGGCTGTGAAAAAAAAAAACATGTCATGCTTTTGGACCCCTAATTTCTGGAATTACCCATAAACAGTTTTTGGGTGTTGAAATATGTTCTTGTGAAGTTGTCATTCCCTTATCCAATCAAAACTGGACAGAACCAAATTTATTCATCAGTTTTGACATTACAATGGACATTGGCTTTATTTCAAAATGGGAATAGCTTCCTAATCTCAAAAAAGTTATCCACACACGAAGAGCAGGTTGTTCAGTGCCCACGGCATCACAGAAATGTAAAATCATCTCTGCAAATGTGACAGTAATGGACTAGCCTCCTTTACTGTGCCTTGAGCTCTATTTTCTTTGCTTCAGACCTGTCAAGGAGAAAGAAATTCTTCAATTGGCTCTCAAAACCCATAACTTCATATTTACTCAAAATGCCCCAGCTTTACATAACAGAGGGTGCTGAAGTCAGAAACATTGGATGAAATATGTGGATTGGCAAAGTAGACTTTGAATGTTAGGGGAGTATTTGATAATATTGTATTCATGCAGACCCTTCCTTTGTTTACAAATGCTGATCCCCAAGTTTGTTTGGGTTGCCAAAGTTTTCAGAAATTTCACTCCTGATTGGTTAAGCTCTTAGCGCCAAATGCCCATTCACTCCATTAGTGTCAGCGCCGCAGGAGGTATTTCCATTTGCATGTAGTAGGGTTACTTATTATGCAGTTTTTAGCAGCCAAGTGAGATTTTAATACCTGTGTGGATTATTATTATTATTTGGTTAAAGGACCAGACAAAGTTTGCCTACCACCCAGCTGTGTGGCTAATGGGGGGGGGGGATCGCACACCCCCCTGAAAACTTGTCGCCCCCTCCCACTTGCATTTCGGAAACAGTACACATGTATATCCTGATAATATCAAGATTATGTACATGTATATGTTCAACATCCAGTCAGCCCCACCCCCCACTTTAGCTTTGCAGGGAATGTAATTTTATCAGTGTGCTTTTTGCAATCGGGGCGTAAGCATTTTTTAAGTATAAAGTTTGGGCTCACACTTTCAATATTATATTTGGAATTGTTATTTATTTCAATGAAGTCTTAAATACAAGAACATAAAATCAATTTGTGTGACATGCCACTGGTATTACAAGTTGTTTCTCTAATTTACAGGTTCTGTCAATTCCTGGTATGGAAGGAACTTACAGATAATTCTCTCATTCATACATTTGTTACAAAGTGATTGTGAAACTAAGGGTAGTCACAATTTCAAAATTCTTGCATAAACCTAAATTTTCTTTAAGTAAGTAAGTATGCTGTTGGGTAATACCAGCATAGCACAGACAGTTGTTCCAAAAGTGTGTCCTGTTAAAAAAGTGTCATTATTTTATGTTTGCAGATGTCTGTGGAAAGTTTATATTGAATATTTTAAATCAAGTGTTATTTGTGAATGTACATATAGTGCCACTTGTCAATAAATAAAATGTATTATGCATGAAACCGACCACAAAACTTGTCCAGTTACTTCTTAGGTTTCTGTCCCTTGTTCAAGACAAACCAGAAATTACATGTACTTGTGAAGATCCAGATAAGGTGCATGTAATGCACTCAAATTGACAGAAATTACACTTTCTGTAATGAAATCTAGCAATCGGTTGAATTTTATTTTGAAGCATTCTTACAGCAAAACTATGACAAAATTTGCCAAATATAAATACTTTAAAGACACCGACCAATAAGAATTGCACAATCAAGATGGTCCAAGAAGTCGCTGTACTCCCTTTTCCTTCCTCATCCCCAACCCCAGCTCAATTAAAACATTTACCCAAGTGACATTTCAACCCCAAAAAACAGTTGAAATCCAATCACACTTTCCCAAACATCTTCCCATTCCCCCAATACGCACTTATTAAAATGTGATTTTCAGAATGGCAACTTTATACAAATATACTCTTTAAGATATATCTGATATTTGATAAATAAATACAACATGCATGTGGCTGTTAATGATGATACAGAGGTTCCGCATGGCAGCCATCTTTCCGGTAACTGCTTCTGTCCTGGAGGGATAGTACAAAAGGTCTATTCGTCTGTATCCCTGTGGAACAAAAGCTCTCACCAGAAAAATGGCTGCCATGCAGAAACTCTATAGCACTTTGGTTACTGAGCCCACTGCATCTTTCAGAATGAGGCTACCAGGGTGCATTGGCAGAAACAGTAAAACCAGCAAACTCCACATGATACATTGTTGACCCAAAGTGAAACGGAACCTCTGTCAGGCATTACAACAATACCTATATGCATGAAAATAACACTATCACACACCAATTCTGAGCACACTACTAATTCATCTACATATAGGTAGGTAGATTTATAAGTGTATTAATTCATAGTGATATATCTAATAAGTATGACTGGCAAACGGGTCCTTGTGGAACACAAGTGTACAGCATTATTCCAGGTTCCACAAGCGTGAGTTGGATGAGGAGTTTATCTCCACCGCCTTGATGCACAGCTCTGGACTGTTTTGGATAAGAGACAACAGTTGTTTACCCCTGGAGTAGTGCAATCAAGGATTGAACTTGGCGGATTAATATTTATGCACTCACACAACTTTCACTTTAAGACGATAAGTACTTTTAGTATTTCATACATGTACTTTTACAAGTTTGGTGCCATATCAGCAGGTGCACCGGTGAGACCTGACAGTGCGTCAGGCAACATGTGACCTCTGGTTGTTACTGGAAGTCCATATCTATCTCGCGTATGTACGCAGCACTGTCCTCAGCGGGCACGATGCTCTCAGTGCTTTCCTCTTTGACCCCTGAAAAGTTAACCAACAACACGACACTGAGAAAACGGCCAGCCTCCTACAAAACTGCACAATCCCCAAGTCAGAGAGCCTGGCAAACCAAAGCAGAGAGCACTTTTTTCTCTCTCTTTTGTGACCAGCCTAGCATCCAAGCTTGCTCCCCACCAATGGATCTACAATTCAATTTTGTTAAACAACTGTGACATAACATCTTCCTGTCGGCAAATCAAATCCTCAGTATGTACAGCATTTGTGCTCGAAATGATGTAATCAAACAGAGATGTATAAAGTACGTACATTCTGTTATTTCAGCCTGGGATTTCACGTATGCAGAAGTTTGCATGCATAAATGGTGCCAATAATGTCAGGTATACGTTGGAAAAAGCCTGAATTCAGGATGCTGCATGTACAACTTGCATCCCTGATCACAGTGTACCAGGCAAGATATGAGACAGAGGGGTACCCCCCTTACCTGTCCAATCCCTATACACACTCTAGACAATTGTTACCTAACACATCCCCCCTAGAAGTCTGTAAAGAATTCCTGAGATTCCGATCAAACAATGACCACTGAACACAAATATGGAGGGGTTCTCTCCAACCCATATCTTGCTTCAAATGGATCACAGTCCGAGGTAAATCAGTATTGTGGTTATTGCCGCTGTATTACACAAAACAATTTTTAACCAGTTAGGTGTGTACCATGGGAATTTTTAACCCTCTGCAAGACGCATGGCACACTGTATTTGCCCTTAATGGCATTCTTCCAAGGGTGTTCAAAATTCCTTGTTCCACACCAACATGATTTAAATCCACAAGTGTAAAGCAATGAAATGGGTGAAATGTGGCTCATCCATAATAAAGGAAAAGTAATGAAGCAATGGAAATGAACATGCAGACATCTGTGACGCTGCAATGGGCATTTGTCAGTAATCAAGGTTCCTCCTAACTATGCTCACTCAACATGGCCCTATAACCATGGTAATCAGGCTCTGTACCAAAACAAATAAATAACCCAACAAACAGACAAAACAAACTCACAACTGAAAAATGCAACTGTAGGACAGTGAAACCTCGACCAAAATATTTACATTTTTAATAACCAGCTCACATATCAGAGATTTTATACATCATTGACTACACCTGTGCAAAAATATTATTTTTTACACATACAGGATAAGGAAATTTTGAAAACAATTAAATACTAACATAAAGTTTGTGCTCCCCGCATTTTCTCTGTCTAAAATGACTGATAGAAAATAATCACATAACTTCCAGAATTGCCAAAATAAAGTAACCTTGCAAAATTGTAATAATTGTTATTGGGCACAGAGTTTTTTAAAATTGGCATAAGACGGTTTAAATACAACCCAATTGACATATACTTTAAAATTCAATGTTACCCGGCTTGAACACTAAAATCCTGTTTTTAATCTTATTCTATTCAGTGCTGTAGTCAAGACCTCTTCAGACTGCTGCATGACCCCATGCAAACATCATATGGCCCACACAAGACTTCCTGTCTGAACTCAAGTCATAATTTATTCAACTGAATTGCGAAAAAAGCATTCCTTAGTCAATGTTCACCCAGTGGCTTACTACTTGTCTTGTGACTGATCACGTGAGTGGGTTTTGTGTCTGGTCTCATGATGGTCTCGACTACAACAATAATACAGCCTATGACCTGTATACCTGAGACTGGAAAGTTTCACGTTATTTGTGGCTATGTCCAAATAACATGGCTATGGCTAAGAGTAATACATGCGACAATGGAAGCCACAAGTTGCTGGCTTCATGCATTTTTCACAGATGCATAGCCATCTAGCTAAGCCGTTCAAGTGGCATACATCTATTCAACCTGATGGAGGGGAACTTTTTAAAGCTCTATTTCTAACTTTTAAGAGGAGTTCAGCGCAGGAACTAAATAAAAAGCCCGTAACTGATGTAAAAAATAAAAGCTGACTTTGGCTACTTTGTATAGCTTTTTAAAAATTGTGTAAATGTAAGTACCCGTTGCTCCACCAAGCAGGTAGATTTGTGAAACTAATATTTAATGCCTAAATGCGGAGGAATAATTCATAGAGACAGAAGTCATTGAGGAGTGCATTCAGGACACGTAACATTTGTAACATTGTGCCAGAAAGGAGACAAATTTATGGAATGACTCATGTGTCCATACTTCGAAAAATTACAGTGATACTGTTTTTAAGCAGAAGTGCTAAACCACATGAAAAGAGTGGCAAACCATGACATTTTCAAATTTGACTCTAGCTTGGGCGGCACTGAATGATTTGATGTGAAGAAAAGAATGGCATCAAACAACTGCTAAATGCACGCTGGTACACGACCAAAGCACAAAATATTAAGGCACACATGTAAGATGTAACGGCATCGCAAGACAAATGATGACAGTCAGCCATAGTTGTGAGCATGTTTTTTTTTGGTGCTCCATTACACCTCATACATATTTATGAACCAAATGCACCCGTCTCATTGGCTAATTTTCTGATGCATCCTGGAAGTAAAATACCTACAATTTAGACTTGTGACATAGGAATGCAGCGATAGATTAACACTTGGAGAGCCAATAATGTTGTCATTTCACTCACAAGAACACATTATTTGTGATATTTGTCACACGAACATCTTTACAACACATGACTTTCAATGTTGAGAAATTTCCTGAAATCTCAACAATGTCACCCATGATGATAAGACACTTTATATGCATGAAGTGTAAGAAGATAAGTACAGCATGGTTAACATGTTGACTGCCGACTACAAGCACACTCTTGGTAACAGGTGTACAGGATTCTGCCACTACGAGTATACTCGTAGGAAATGAAAGGCCATTACATCAGTGTGAACACAATACGCTGCTGGTTGTGTTGGGGACGCACAAGTGTAAAATGCTCATGTTCAAGTAGACATTTAACCCCTTCACTCCGGGAGACATCGACGGCCGCGACTTTGTGTAAGGATTAGTGCATACCACACGTACATTCTATTCATCATGCACCTGCAGTTTTCCATGTGGGCCTGCTGCTGGACAGGGCTTGCACACTGGGCATACCGCAGCCCAGCAGTCGCAGTTGAAAGAATCCCGGCGTTAAGGGGTTGTACCTATTAACCATGTGCGCGCATGCATACAACGCTTGGCAAATGGAATGCCCTGTGAAATTATGCGCGGCGGTCAACGTGTTAATGTCACATTGCCAGACGGGACACGCTCGTTCAACGAGCCAGGCCTGTGCTTCACAAGGGCTATGTCATTTGGGAACAAAGCAACACGAGTCGTGCCCGCTGGGACGTTTGTCAGCATGTGGGTCAAGCTTATGGTCCTCTTGATCTGCAGGCACGTATTGATGTTCTGGAATGGCGTCAAATGCATTTCACTTTGAGCATGCGCAGTCTGAATGCCAAACCCGCTCATTTTGCTGAGGAAAGTGTTATCTCAATCAATGGGTGCCGGTATATGGGGTATGTATGAGGGTTGGATAGGACAAGGTGTGTTACCATAGTAACCACTGTATTATTGGAACAAAACTGGCCAATGGCTGGGGGGGATGGAGACAGGTGCCCAAAAAGCTAATAATCTATATTTTGCCGCTTATTCTAAAACCACTAAAATGTGTATTTTCAAAGCCCGTCCCCCACTTTTTGGCATGTCGTCCCTCCCCCTTTTCAAATATTAATCCAGTGAGACAACACCAAGAGCATGCAAAGGAACAGCTACTGACTGACATAACCACACTGGAATCGGAAGAGCCAGCCAAGTCTACAAGTCAAGTAATGCCGGCTAAAATATTGCACTCCATTCTGCAATCGTAAATGTGAAACTGTCGCACTGGCAGGTTGACTTCTTCAAAAACTCCACTAAAATTTCAACTTTTTCATTTCTCTGTCCATATGATTAAAAAAATAGAATTAAGAACTATACCCATTTTACTGTACGTAATAGCAAATACATATCCAAGCAGTGACAAACTTTAACTCATACATGTCTTAATGATTATTTGATATGACTGGCACAAACACTCCCTAAAACCGGTTTTTTAAATGATGGTATGGGTCTAAGCCATACTGATTGGGGTCAAGAGTTCAGAGGTCAGTATCCAGGGTCATCCTGGACGACTAGCTCTGAGTTCAGTGTGTTTATGTCGACCAGTTCGGACATATGAGTGTAGTGTTGCTTGTCATTACGTTCTCTGGGCGGGAGCAGGAACAGCACGCCTATCGCCATGGCAACATGCCAGGCGCTGTGCACGTATTGGTAGTTGTCACTGGTCTCCAGAAAGGCGTAGAGGCAGAGACCGGTGATGATGATGGCAGTACCAGGGAGGATGAACAGCAGCCAGCGCCACTTGGTGGTTGGGTAACACCGGCGACGCTTGTACCAGCGCCTTGCCTGTGGTCCAAATACACACACAAAAAAAAGAGGACATGATGGACGTAGTTAACAATCGGCCGGGCGACGGGCCAGTTTGGTAGTTCATATTCAGTGCAGCTAGCTGCTAGGGTCGACCTTAGCTTAGATGCACATACTGAGGCTTTAAAATGGCCTAAATACAAAATATTAAACTGGCTTATCACTCTCAGATTTGATATCAACTAAATTGAGGAGGGGAACTTTTTAACTTCAGTCCTTTCAACAACTGGCCATTTTAAAGGTCATATGCACCATTTTATTCTTCTGCTGTAAGTTTAAGTAATTGATCAATTTGAGGGGCTAGGTTTTTTACAGGCACCAAAAAAAACAGAAAAAAGTGCAGACCAGGCTAATTGTTAGAAATGTCAGGAAAAGAATTATGGAAAATTTCATACATGAGCTTTAAGCTCCAAGTATATGCATAACCAGTAATAGATACAGCAAAAGACACAAAAAGTGAAGTCTTTTTAAACAAGTGTCTGACCAGACAATCGGAAACGACAGCCAAGTCTTCTCCTCTCAACAATCGCAGAGACCATTGTCTATTTTCCATCAGAGAAGCTATCAAAAAATAGTTTGGCGATGTCGTTTTTGGGATGTTTGCAAAACAGTGTCCACACTGCCCTTTAACTGCAAACTTGAGAAGTCTTCGACCCTGGTTGTTCCTCCACCAACTCACCCAGGATATAAGCAAGACGCCCATGCCTACTCCCACTGGCACGGCAGCCGCCCACAGGCTAAAACGGTTGTAAGTGGTTCCCAAGGCCAGCCCAAATGCACCTGAAACCACACAAAGATAAAATCAACTACAAATGGAAATTCCTAGGTGGATTCCACTAAATTTGTCAAACGCCTGACGGGTCAGCAATCTCGGCCCTTGTTGAACACAAGCATAAATAGTCACTTTATCGCCGAGTCATTTTAAATGCGCTTGACTTAAGCGGCAACTGTCCATCTGAGCACAGAAAAAAGCACGCTACAGAAAACTGCTCGACTTACCTAGGATCTCTAGGGAATGTCGGAGGGGCACCGGCAGCCGGGCCATGGCTATCAGCGTCAGAAAGAAGGACATGAACGCTGAGAAGAAGTCACAGAACTGCAAGGTGTTGTAGGACATGATGCAGAGGCTGTCGGCATCGCAGCTGTGGTAAAACTGAAATATAGCAAGTAAAATAATCGTGCTGTGTAATTTGTTACTGTTATCACGAAATAAAAGGCAAGTGTCACGTGGAGACAATTTGTGAAAACTCTGAACCATTTTGGTTTCCAGAACTGACTCCTGGAGGTGTGTGTGCACTGAAACCCTCACGTGCTATGCAGTAATTTTGGTTCTCAAAAAGGTAAAAATATCAAGGAAGCGACGAGAAAAACGTTGTAGGGGGTTTAACATGACCTTACATGAAACTGTTACAGACAACTGTTGCACGTTTACACATCTTTTGGCATATACTTGTTCATACAGCCTTAGAGAGCAATGCTGCTAAGCTGCACCCTTCGCCTACTTAGTGGCCATTTGAAAACCAAAACAAAACACATTGAAAAATGCAACAGTTGCCCTCACCGACGAGAAGAACAGCGTGCAGAAGAACGAGATGGCTGGGACAAAGTGGCGGCGCACCAGAGCCAGGATGAACGGGAAGATGAAGAAGAGGTTACTGAGCGTGAGCAGTAGGACTCTGGTCAGAAAGTAAGCTTGGGACCACGCCTCCGAGTCATCCGTGCATCCCCAGCCTTGGTAGCCTTGGTGAGGAGGCAATACAAAAAAAAGATACCAGTATATTTCGATGTCGGGCATTTGCCAATAAAAACAAGAGGTCGGAAAAGTTACGGGGCCTCAAACTTTGATCCCAGCAGAATCTTCCTCAAGCCTTGTCCTATTTTATATGTACATCTCTAAAAGGAATTGATATCAGAACAGCACAGAAAGGAAACTTTAGCACGTCGGAGCTGTATTGGAGGTTTTACGAGACCCACATGTTTTTTCTGTCACCACAGACATCTTTGGGAAATGACTTTTTTATTTTTTTTTTTTCGAAAATGATGGCTGGAAATAATTTTGTGGCAAACTCAGTGCCACGGCCATCTTTGAACAATGTATGCCTTTCTAAAATAATTTGGTGGGTTGATATTTGGGCTAAATGGGCCACTCTACCTTCAGCTAGAGTCCACTAAGCCATAAAGCTCAAATGATAGAGAACACGTTAAAAGCTTTAAAAGGTTAGATCTTACTGGTTATCAATCCAGCAAGATGGTGAGCACCAGCACTTCTCAGAGCCAACACCTCCTCCTGAAAAAGTCTGCTTCCTTAAAGTACCCACAAACATACCTCTCCGTGTACTACTCTGTCATGCAAAGCTTCAAACAACTATACAAAGCAAGAAATGAGACTGAGGTGTACCCCCGTACATGTCCAATCGCTACACACCATAGACTATTGTTACCTAACATATTTCCCTGGATGTCTCAAAAAATTCCTCAGATTCCAGTGAAACAATGACCAACACAAAGCGGGGGGGGGGGCATTTTCTCCATCTCATATCCTACTTCATATGCAAACAACACTTCCAGGTCTTGCTCTAACATTTGAAGTAA